>SJYV01052401.1:56932-121423 GCA_006410875.1 Neotragus pygmaeus | reverse complement strand
GACTAGCTCAGCTATTTCAGGTAAATGGCCGTGGGAGGTCTTATTCTAAATTGATTCACAGGTTGGGGTGGTGACAGTTGGGGTTAACTCAGAAGCACGGAACTCACTGGAAACCGCTTTGGTCTTCAAAAGCTCCTGGAGGCCATTTTTTTCTTTTTTAGTTAGAAGATAACTACTTTACAATATTGAGAGTCCCTTGGACTGCAAGGAGATCCAACCAGTCCATCCTAGGGGAAATCAGTCCTGAATATTCATTGGAAGGACTGATGCTGAAGCTGAAACTCCAATACTGTGGCCACCTGATTTGAAAAACCGACTCATGTGAAAAGACCCTGATGCTGGGAAAGATTGAAGGCAGGAGGAGAAGGGGACGACAGAAGAGATGGTTGGATGGCATCACCGAGGCAATACACATGAGTTTGAGTAAACTCCAGGAGTTGGTGGTGGACAGGGAGGCCTGATGTGCTGCAGTCCATGGGGTCCCAAAGGGTCGGACACGACTGAGCGACTGAACTGGACAATGCTGTGACGATCTCTGCCATACCTCAACATGAATCGGCCATAGGTGTACACATGTCCCTTCCCTCTTGAACCCCCTCCCTCCTCCCTCCTTATCCCACCCTGCTAGGTGGTCACAGAGCACCAGCTTCTGACAGGTTCCTGACGTCATGCATCAAACCCCCCCTGGCTATCTATTTTTATCTACTTTACACATGGTAATGTATATGTTGGGCTTCCCTGGTGGCTCCTGCAACGCAGGAGATGCGAGTTTGATTCCTGGGTGGGGGAAGAGCCCCTGGAGGAGGGTGTGGCAACCCACCCCAGTATTCTTGTCTGGAGAATCCCATGGACAGAGGAGCCTGGCGGGCTATAGTCCACGGGTCACAAAAAGTCAGACACGACTGAAGTGACTTAGCATGCCACATCCAGGGAAAAGCCTGTGCGGCAATGAAGACACAGCATAGCCAAACATAAATAAATACATACAATTATATAAAAAAAATAACCAGCCAACCAGTGAATTAAATGACCCTTTGACATTGTTCATTTGCTTCTTCTCTGACCTTACTAGACTGGGTCTGGAAACGCTGATCATTTGTGCCCATTGAATCAGCTACCCCATCCCTTGTGGGCAAAATCTCCAGCTGATACGGGCAAAATTTGCCCATCCCATCAAGATTCAAACAGATCCTGCAAAACTTTGTTCCAGAATTAATCGAGATCTTATATAAATAAAGAAGTCCCTCAAGGCATAAAGCCCATAACAGAAGATTGCAAGACTCAAGGCTGCATAATCCACCCTCCTGACCCTTGTAACGCTCGGCTCTCCTCGAGTGTCTTCACGGGAATGCAGCATTCACTTGCTGAAGCTTTCACTCTCAAAGGCATAAAGTCCCACAGAGAAAAACTGCAGTTTGCTCAAACCCAGGCTTGATATTTAGGGCATTTGATATTAGAACAAAATGGACACTTACATCTAGACGGACTTCATGGTGACCTGTTCTCTAGAACCCCAAACTGAATGCCAACTGTGAGGCACTTTCTCAGGCTGGTTGGTTCTTGAAAACATTCCTCTTCAATTGCTTTTGGCATTGAAGACCCCCAAGGGCTGGCAAGACCTGAATGAACACCCAGGGCCACCAACCTCGCCATATAGTGAGTGATCATCCAGTCACTGTGAGGACCAGAGGCCAGGGCAGATCTCTCCTCTCCCTCGCTGTGGTGTCCTTCCTTTCTCCCTTTGCATGTCAGAGCCATCCAGTGGGGGGTGGACTGAGCACTAATCTTCTACGAAAGGCTCAGGCAACTCTGGAGGGTCAATGGGAGAGCCCAGCCACAGGCCCTGGAGGTTGAGTGGGGGTCTGTCCCACTTATCATCGTGACTCAGCCACTGGATAATGACTCGTGATTAAAATGCCCCTTTCATTGGTGACATAGGTCTAATGGGTACAATGCAGATTTTCTGTGGCTAAGGTTGGCCTTTCATCCCAGTTCGCAGGCCTTTCTTCGATTTCCCTGCTGTCAGATTAAGCAGTATTAACCTGTTCCTAAACTTACTCTACTGTGCTGGGAGAAAGCTACGAGATTCCTTCTTTGGTTTAGTGAACTCAAGGACAAAAAACACTGCCTATGTGATTTTGATTACTTTTTAGTCTTAAATGAGTGATGAAATATAAATACCAATAAACACATTTAAGGCTTTCTGAAGTACTTTTTTTCTTGCCCTTGAAATAACAGAGGCTGTTGTTCATAGCTCCGGCATGGACAGTTTCATTTACAGCATTTACTTCATCTGGAGTCAAATTAGGGACTGTAGGAAAAACAGTGTGCTCTTCTCACCTGTCCTGGCAGTAAATTTCCACGCAATGTGCACGATGCTACCAAAGAACATCGTCTAAATGGTATGCAAAAGAAAACAACAAATGTGGAGGCTGGAAACATTCAAGTAAATTCTGTACTAGCATCTAAGAGACACAAGACCAACTGGACCGGCTCCCTTTTCTACTTCCCCCTCCCTTGCACCATCAGCATTAGTTTTTGTTTTAAAAAAATTTCATTTAGAACAACAGCAAAAAATTCAACTAATCAAATTTTCTTAAGGGGAGAAAAATATAGGCAAGGCATGGGTGAAGAATGGGGAAACCCAGACGCACAAGCTCTGAAACCAACAGCTGTGCTTTAACATCTTGAAATAAATCCGTTTCCGGGAACAGAGGTTTCTGTTGTTCCCATTTGAATCCTGGATCACATAAAACTCGACGACCACTTTATTTTTCAAAGTCAGAATCCTTGTTTAGGACACTTAAATCTCATATCTGATATGTGTAAGGCTTAGGAGAAATTCTTTTCAATCCTTAGAGGCTAAATAAGAGAGTTGTATTAGGTGGTAGAGAGAAGGCAAAAGGAAACTGGATTGAGCAAAACCTGAAAACATTTAGATGAATGTTCTCGGGTCAATTAACTGACCATATTCTACTCAACTTATATGAGAAAAAAAATCAGGTGGGATTTTGATAAATTGGATTTAACACATAATTCAGCATTAGCACCAAGTCCTGTTTAGAATAAATTAATCCAGATGGAAAACATTTGGCCACTAGGAAAATCAAGAGTTTTGCTCAAAATGTAATCCTAACAATAAATCAGAAGGTTGGCAGAATTTTCAGGATCCCATAAGGTTGTTCAGCCCGATGGCTTTCTAAACAGTGGTGGAAATGATGTTGGAAGAAATATATAAGACCTGTAACATGGAAGCACCTCTCCTTTTGAACTGGTAAACTCTAAAGCTTGTTTTATTTTTCCCTTGACTCTTCAAGTGATTTGCAAAACATTCAAAAAGTAAAAAAATCCTTCCCCTTCCCATAGTTTCTACTACAGAAACTATTTGTAATTTCTTACTTGTATATATTCATGTATACATCATGACACAGTATAAGCAAATTTCAGGGTTAGTGTGGCCAATCAAAATTAGTGTCATACAAGTAAAAGGGAGGGATGCTTCTCACCAAGTTGCATCCAGTGAAGTCCCAGGACTCATTTTAATGACCTGTCAGAAAGGGGTTAACTGATAAACAGGCATCACACCCAACGCCAGGTTGAATGAACACACTACTGACGTTACAGTTGATGTACAACTTCCTCACAACTTTGATTTCAAAGTTAGTCAAGGTCATCAAGGTCATCAGCCGACTGTCTTCCCAGAAGTAAAATCTGAGGTGCAACTTCTCACCTGCCACAATTTGCATCATCCGGACTTTTTAAAAAGGATCTGCTGCTTCTAAGCTGAACAATTTAGCTCAATTTCTTTTGAGTTGGCTGTGAGGATGTTAGGGCTGTATCTGTAGCCCAGCTCTAACATGTATCTCTGTACAACGTTCACTCCTGAGTTAATACTGTTTTCTCCTTTGTTTCCCCTTTACTGAGATCTTACTTATCCTATGTACGTTTCATTGTGTTGTACGGTATGCTGCTGCTGCTGCTAAGTCACTTCAGTCGTGTCCGACTCTGTGGGACCCCATAGACTGCAGCCCACCAGGCTCCCCTGTCCCTGGGATTCTCCAGGCAAGAACACTGGAGTGGGTTGCCATTTCCTTCTCCAATGCATGAAAGTGAAAAGTGAAAGTGAAGTTGCTCAGTCATGTCCGACTCTTCGTGACTCCATGGACTGCAGCCCACCAGGCTCCTCCATCCCTGGGATTTTCCAGGCAAGAGTACTGGAGTGGGGTGCCATGCAGCTCTGTAAAAACCTTCTGCGAAAAGGCAATGCCTAAACACACTTTAGCTAAGTTTTACTAAAATCAGGATTAAAGTGAATCATGCTTACTATCACAGGCCAACTCAGGTCCAAGATCTCAGTGATTTAAGCATGGAAATGCTTCTTGGCAAGTGCATATTCTCTGTATTCTGGAGGATAATACTCAACTTACAGAAATCTGAATTTCAACAGCTAAAAGTAATTTAAGATGGATTCAAAGCGCCCCGATGAATGCTTTTCCAGAAGCTTCTGAAAATCCAAAAGGTTCATTAAAAAATTGAATCACTCAGGTTTTTAAAAAAGTCTGTGTGGAGTGGTGGCTGGCCATGGTACATGATTAGCATACAGGATAACCAGAGGTGGAATCTTTATTTCACAAGTTTCAAGATACAGTACAAAACAAATCTGTACATCTCTCTATTAACAGGATTTGTTTACACAATTATATTACACTTCACCAGCCTTTATACTGAATTTAATTAAATACAAAATAAATTTACAAAAAGTCTACCATGGTGTTCTTTCCAATGTCAGTTTATGGTCTTTTAAAATGTCTCCTAAATATCAATAGTGGTTATACCTTGATCGTATCAAATGTTATTTTTTTTCTTTTAAATCAAAAAGAACAGTGTCATCTTATAATTCCAAACAGGAAAACTGGTGCTGTGAGATGACTCTACATATAACCAAGACATCCTTCTCATGCACACATAGGATTTTCACTTGTGCAAATCATTTTTATGTGGAATATTTTCAATCTTCTTGAAATACCAAGTGGAAGGAGAAATTTAGCTTCTTTTAACTATGCATTTAAAAGTCGGGTAGTGCCTCAGACAGTATGGTATTCAGAAAGTTTGTATTTTCACTTATATCTGAGACCAATGACTGATGAAAAATACTTTCATGAAAATAGAAGTTCTTTTTGCTTTATTTCTTGCACAGTGGTAGTCATAATATTGTATAACATGTAATTAAATTCACTTTAAAAACAAACAGTAGCTGTTATTGGGGTAAATGTAGCCCATGCTCCTTTTCTTGGTAAGTAAGGGGGCTGTTTAACAGCTGAAGCACTTTTGTTTTGAAATGTGCATGTGAAATGTTAATCCAAACCTCTGAATAAGGTGTTTGCAGATGTAGCTAGACACTATAACACACATGCCACATACATGAAGACCTGTGGTCTTCATTTATAGGCTTGCATGCATACTTCCAAAACACTGGTTTGAAGAACATGAGGAGCAAAGAAAGGAGTGGAAAGAAAACAAAAGCTCATACAAAATTCTTGAGTTTCCTGGAGGCAACAGCAGCTTCTTAAATAAAGCAACAGATCATGGGCAGAAGTTTCTGCAACTTCCCAGTGATACAGACATACAATGGCTTAGCAGTAAAACTCTCACAAATTAACCGTATATGCAGAAGGGGAACACATCCTCAAGAGTATTAGGATTAATGATCCCAAGTTAATCTCCTTTAAGTGCTAAGTCATTTTGGAAAAAAAAAGAAACCTTCTGATTTATTTTTCTGTGCCATTGAATAGGAACTAAAAACAAGGTAAGCCTTACCCAGAAAACAGAAACAAAAGCTCTAAGAACAAAAAAGGGGGAAAAAAAAAAACCAAACAGAAGAACAATAGCAAACCCCAAACACCAATGCCACCTTTGTAGCAGAAAACAAAAAGCTAGAGAGTCCCCAGAGTCTGCAACGGCTGACTAACCAATAGACCAAACGCACAAGAGAACAGGGGCTGACTAAGGTCCTACTGTTGCTGCCTCAGAAGGCAGCAGACAGCCTCTCACAGGGACGGGGAGAGCTGGGCTACCGCGGAGAGGTGGAGCCACTCTCTACCTGCTAACTCTAAATCCTAACATTAAAACTCCTGAATCCCGGAGTTGGTTTAATGTCACTGACATTAACTAGCTTGAGTTACTGTCATTGTATTCAAATGGATGCCATTTGATTAGGTTAATATTGAGCGTTATTTTAGGAGAAACCCAGTTCCTATTTGTTTAGGTATCAGGTCCCTTGTACAGACCGAGGAAGGGGGCCAAGGATTTCGAGACATGTCTCTGAACGAAGTCACAGGAACTAAGCCATTTTAGGTTTACCATTCAAACTGCCAGTAGCAAACGAGCCAGGGTGAAACAGGAGGTGGACAAAGGCCAGCAGAAAAAGATCGATTTGGAAGATGGATAAAAAGGACAAGCGCAAGAGGCACGCCAACAGGAAGCCTGTCATTGCCTGGAGAACAAGACCGGCCTTTCCCATCTGCCTCGGGGTAGAGACCACAGTTGGAAGAATTGTCTTCTTCGAAGTACTAAGAGGGAAGGAAAGATAAAAAGATACGAATACTGCTAAAGGAGAAATTAGGTGGATGGCAGAAAAACAGGGAAGTTTAGTTGTTAAACGTTTACATAAACTGAAACAGTTTCTTTGAAACGGAGAGTGGCTGTGACTGTGGATCATACTTAGTGAAGAGTGGGGAGAAGAGGCAGAGATGAAGACACGAACACCCTGTACAAAATGCACACAAATCTCTCATGTACAAGAGCGAACAGAAGTCTCAGTATTTACATGAGCTGCCCAAAGCGACATTACACTTCTGAGGGTAAAACGTCCTACCTTTCAGATCTGCATTTACACATGTGGTTCTCGCTGTGACCACCTCTTCAGGTTTAGAAGCAACTATCCAGGAGGAAAGTTTGCTCACCAGGTTTCTCGTAATACTCTACACACACACACCCACACAGAAGCACACAACTTCACATTTAGAGCCCTCAGCTTCCTTACGGACTGATTAGACCTAGTTCTAAATACAACCTCCACTTCAAAAACCAAGGTTTTACAAGTCTACAAGTAAGGAACTCTTCAAGTTTTCTGGCACATGAGGGATTATGGAAAGACTATAAAGATTAATAGAAAAAGACGGAGGTCAGCAAGCCTGCTCAGACGCTACGCGGGTCTCAGATTGGATACAGGTTGGCGACCGCTGCCATCCAACCATAGAAAGGAGAATGAGGTCGGCGCAGTTTTTCATTCGCGTATGTGATGTTCTCAGTGTTCTTTGTTGGTGCCGTGGTGGCTGTTCTCTGTACTCGAGCAGACAGTTCTGCAGTGTAACAGCCTTGCTTTTCCTCTTGTTAACAGCGGGATGGTGGTGAAACACGGTAGCTACACAAGAGGTTGATTTTCTCCTGTTACATCAACCTGCAGAAATAAAAATCTGAACAAAGAGGCTTTAGTAGCTTTCTTCAACCACTGACTTGAATGCATCTCTGGCTCTCTAGAGTTTTAGTATTGTAATGGTAGTTTCTGTCTGCCACAGCCTGGCAAGGATATTTCACATTGAAAGAATTCAGGAGGATGGTCTGTTCTTTTGCAGTAAGAAATGCAAAGTGTTAATAAAATGAATCCTGGGAACAAATGCGTTAACTTTCGGGAAAGTGTGTCTGTGATCCTGGTTACCCTACCCAGAGTTCTTCAATATTGCTTTCTAATGCTCCCATTCAGTCCAGCCTCTGGCTCCAGATAAAGGCTCTGCATACTTGTAACAAACAAGCAAATTACACTGAGTAGGTGGGGCAAGTTCATGTGTTAGCTCAAGGAGTCAGTTCACAAAGTTCTCTATATACTCCACTCCAAGGAAATGAAGTTCACATAAAACTCTTTAACAAGGCCTTTCAGTCTTTGCAGGAGCGAAGTATGGTATAAAGTATGACAATCAATCACCGATAATAAGAAACTGCCCAACCTTCCCTTTTAAAGGAACAAATACGCTGAATACGTATACTTGCATATGGACTGATCAAAGTTCCTTGGCTATCACAGTTCTGAAACACTTTGAGGATTTTTTTTTCCCCCTTAACTTAAAAGGCAAGTTCTATTTTCAGACTTTCAAACATGTTAAGGTTAAATTTGCAACTAACTGGGCTTTCCTTTTCACTGATCAGTTCTAGTGTCAATGCCTAAGACCTGCAAGACGGCTGACAGGACTTGTGCACACGGAAAGAGTGACCGGAGGGACCCGAGAAAGACAGCCGGACACAGCGGACATGACCCCTGTGAGTGTCTCGCAAATGTTTCCGGGGTCAAAAAAGGGGGGTGGGGGAAGCCACTGAGAGCTGTTATTCCGTACGGCACTGAAACGGACATTCAACTTAGTTTAGGTAAGAGTTACTTATCCCTGAAAACAAAGGCATCAGATTCCAAGCAGCTTTAGGAATTCAACGCGTCCTCGTGCCTCTTCCAGGAGGTGGCGACCACTGATCCAAAGTCCTACATCGAATGCAAGCGTTCTCAGCAAACCCTTTCCTTGTCGGTTGCCTGACGGGGGGACGCGGCGGGTTACTGCGGCGGCGGCTGCTCTGGGGGCCCCTCCTGTTGCGGCGGGGCCGGCCGTGGCCCCGGGGGCCTGGGGACAGGCATGTCCTGGTGTTGCCGCTGCCTGTAGGCGATTACTGTTCCCAACAGCAACGCGATGATGGTCATGAGGTAAAGGTCCCACTCAGGTCCCAAGAGCTGGTCCATATCAAGTTGGGTGAATATGTCTCGAATCTTAGTGAGAATAATATAAAAATCGTTATGGTCACTGAAACGTAAAGCTAGGAAAGTTACCTCACAAATTAAGAGATAAATATAGAATTTATTGAAACAATTGGTTTTAGTAATATTTTGCAATGTCTTTTTTAGAAAAAAAGATTTTACTATAAAAACTATCATACGACCCAGCAGTTCCACTGTTGGCTACTTATCTGAAAAAAACAGAAACACTTAATTCTGAAAGATACATGCACTCCAATGTTCACAGTAGTGTAATTCATAATTGCCAAGATATGGAAGCAATCTAAGGGTCCATCAATTGGTGAGTGAAGATGTGGGGCATATACACCATGGAATATTATTAGTTAGCCCTGAAGAGAGTGAAATTTTGCCGTCTGTAGCAACATGGATGGACTTGGAGGGCATTATGCTAAGCGAAATAAGTCGGACAGAAAGACAGATACTGTATGATATCATTGACATGTGGTATCTGAAAAATTTACAAACTAGTGAATATAACGAAAAAGCAGCAGACTCGGAGAGAGCAAAGTGGTGGGTACCAGCGGGGAGAAGGAGTGGGAGGGGCAATACAGAGGTCCGGGATGGAGAGACACAGACTGTTACGTACAACATAAGCTACAACCTGGAGAATAGAGCCACTAACGGACAATAACCATACGTGGAGTGCAATCTATAAAAATGATGCATCACTGTATTGTATACCCGTAACTCTAGAGTACTGCACATCAACTGTACTTCAGTAAGAAAAAAACCTAAAAATTAAAGCCCACCAGACTTAACAAAGTATACAATCCAATAAAATTAAGGACTAGACAAAACAAAGCAAAACAATCAGTTCAACTGAGAAAATGAAAGGTACTCGAGTTTGATCTCTGGGGCATAAAGATCCCCTGGAGAAGGGAACGGGAACCCACTCCAGTATCCCTGCCTGGAGAATTCCATGGATAGAGGAGCCTGGCGGCTACAGTCCATGGGATCGCAAGGAGTCGGACGCAACTGAGTGACTAAACATCAACAAAGTATCTTACAGGACTCCTTCCCGTCAGTAACTTAACGCGCTAACTTCCAACCATTTTTCACAGGAAATATCTGAAAGAAACACTGGGGAGGATGGAGGATAGAGCTGGGGAAGCAGTGTCTGGGCACAACTATGACCCCTTTCCAGCGATGACTCACTTGCTACTAAAACGCTTCTGATGATGGCAGGGCTATTTTACCACGGTCGTCCATGTACTATAACTGAAGGTGTTAGTTTCATAGGTTTCATATGAATCATGGTTAGATTCATATGTTTAATAGCTGCACAAATAATGCTTTTTAGTTAGGATTTAACTATAATTGTGGAGAAGGCAATGGCACCCCACTCCAGTACTCTTGCCTGGAAAATCCCATGGGTGGAGGAGCCTGGTGGGCTGCAGTCCATGGGGTCGCTGAGAGTCGGACACAACTAAGCAACTTCACTTTCACTTTTCACTTTCATACATTGGAGAAGGAAAAGGCAACCCACTCCAGTGTTCTTGCCTGGAGAATCCCAGGGATGGGGGAGCCTGGTGGGCTGCCATCTACGGGATCGCACAGAGTCGGACACGACTGAAGTGACTTAGCAGTAGCAGCAGCAGTAACTATAATTGACTTATGTTCTTTGTATATCATACTTTAATGTTGCTTAAGTTATTCCTGGTATTTTCTGACTGGTACTTACCCACCAAGAAGAAAGGAAATATGGGGCATAATCCTTTATGTTTAAATAAAAGGTCCCCATAATATACATTTGTAGTTATAGAATCTAATTTTTTCTGGAAAAAAATTATAAGAAACTAATAGTTTCCTGGGGTAGGACCTACAATAGGAGACTCTGTTTTTCTGTACTGTTTGACTTTCTTACCATCAGTACTTCTTACTCCTTTTACAGGCAAGGTGGGAGAATATCCAGGTGGTAAGATTATGGGGCATCTTACTGTTTTCCTATATCTTGGGGTAAAACATAACTTATTATGGAGTATTACTCGACCAAATCCTAGACTGTGCTCAATACTGATAATTAGGTAAATATGGATAATAATTTAATACACATGTAATCAATAGTTTAGCTGAAATAGTCCTGAGAGAGTAAGAGCCGGTGGCCACTGTTAGCTTTTCAGTGAAAGGAACAAAGATGCTTTGAGTTATTGATAGCAGAGCGCACAGCGTCCCCTGGCTCATGCTACCTAACAATCACACATTGATTTCGAGTGTATAAGCAGAGGACAGGACAGACGCCAGTACCGTCAGCCCTCAGGAGCCCTATACATGGAGCACCTTGGTGCGTAGACTAGGGTTGCAAAACAAATTTCGTCTTTTGGATGCTGAAGCAGCAAGGCCTCGATCTACCTATGTTAACACCGAGTGAAGCCCCTTCTGGAATCCAGCAGTGAAAGGGTGCGTCAACTCGTCCTGACATCATCCCTTTCTGGCCTGGAGTGAATTAAAGCTAAACAGCCCTTCTTTCTGCATACCTTTTAGGACTTTCAGAGTTAAATGCTGCACCAGTGACTCCATCATGAGGAATGAAGGTACTCTAAGCAAAACAGACAACTGGAGAACCCTAGAGCACTTCGTTGGAAACTAAGCTGGTAGCTGTGAAGAGAATGGGTAACCCACCCACCTCCTAGCAAGGATCTACCACTGAGCACATTTAAATAATTCTAGGTATTTTTAGAAAACACTTCCGGTGCTGTTTTTAACATGTTTCACTAGCAGAAGAATCTGAAGTACAACAGCCTGGGCAGCCTCTCAGGTTCTACTTCTTCCCATGTTTTAAGTTCTCTTTTTAAGTGGTTTGTCTGAGTCACTGCTAGGCAGTCATCTGAGTAAATGCTTTTGAATTTAGTTAACTATTTCAAGTTGTCATGAGTTAGTCTCAGATTTCCCTAACCAGAAAACATCTATACCAATGGAAAATGCACTAGCAATGGGCATGCATGCGTGCACAGTCACTCAGTCATGTCTGACTCTTTGCGACCCCATGGACTGTAGCCCTTCAGGCTCCTCTGTCCACGGATGTCCCGGGCAAGAATACTGGTATGGCTTGCCACTTCCTATTCCAAGGGATCTTCCCGACCCAAGGTTCGAACCCGCATCTCTTGCTTCTCCTGCATCGGCAGGCGGGTTCTTCCCTGCTGCGCCACTTGGGACACCCTTTAGCACTGGGAACCACTGTCAGACGCCACCTGGCAACTGTAAATTCTCTGCGGCGCCCTCATCCCTCACCTGATGAGGTCCCTTTATCCAGGAAGAAGGGACTGAGCAAAACCCAACCTGTGGGTTGAGGTTACAGCATGTGTATTTTAATGAGAACAGTCGTGGACCACTTACATTTGTTTCCCGTATGTACTGCAAGAAATAGACAACGCCCAACTTGCAGAGTGCTAGGAAGACCGGTACCTGCGCATCTGGGCTGGCTTCAGCTGCCATGTCATAAAAACGCTTTGCAAGGTGAATATCCTGTAACAGAGGTAATAAGCCAAGATTCATTTCTTGTTAAAGTAAAAATAATTACTATTTACAGGCTCAAAAAGTTTATTTTACCTTTCAAGTTTCATTTTAAAATTTCCCTTACTGAAAGAAAGAACTCAAGCTTTAATTAGGTAAAATTTCTTTTAATTATCTAACTGCTTACTTTTGAAGAATGGAAAAAATTTAAAAGGTAACCTGTATGTCCCTGACCTGACATCCCTCTTGCTGGACACAGTTATGTATAATGTCTGTGCATAACACTGTTAATCTGGAGACTTCCGGGGTGACCTGTAGGTCTCAAGTTAATTTTTCCTACTTATAAACCAGTCAGCGTAAGGAATTTCTGGTTTCTGTCTGGAGTAGAGATCTTTATACTGGGGTGGACATACTCAGAAGTTTCCTAAGGGGTGTTAGGGGTTTCTCAGTCCTCTCTTTCCCTGTCTTAGATGTAAAGGGGGAAACAAATTATTACTAACTTTGGCCCAGATGAAGGTGCTCTGCCTTCAGATAAGTGGTAGAATGGGATGGTGTGAGTTGCAAAAATCTCATTTAACAAGCTCACTTCTCTCATGCCCTGAATATTGTCAAAGAATACTAAATTTGTAGGTAAGAATTCATGAGACACGGTAAAGAAAGACTAAACACTAAGACTGACTTTCTGCACATTTAAATAGAAGCAGTTACTTCCAGCTCTTCTCTGTACTTGTCCCTAGGCGAGTCGTTAGTTAAAAAGAAGAGAACCTTCAAACAAAAGTGACAGGATGGTGAGTGTCTTTGATTTAAAAAAAAACAACACATTTTACTTGCACGATCATATTTTTCAAGATCACGCATCAAACTTTATGTGATCCATGGACTCTGTGTGGATGATTCGATACAGAAATTAAATCTTATCAATCAAATCCTGAACTATTTATTCCAATTATCACCAATCCTCATCTTGTTTAATACTTAAATTTTTCTATCTATATTGGATGCTGGATTGGTTAGTTTTTAGAGTATGAAATATCTTGTTTATTAAAAAAATAGAAAACAAATAGGAAAAGGTGATCATAATGCCTTATTAAAACTAATGGAACGCCTTAAAAAATTAGGAATAAAACCACCACATGACCCAGGAATCCCACTCTTATGCGTATACCCTGAGGAAACCAGAACTGAAAAAGACACATGCACTCCAACGCTCACTGCAGCACTATTTACAATAGCTAGAGCACGAAGCAACCTAGACGCCCATCGGCAGATGAATGGATAAAGAAACTGTGGTACATGTACACAATGGAATATTACTCAGCCATAAAAAGGAACACCTTTGAGTCAGTTCTAATGGGGTGGGTGAGCCTAGAGCCTATTGTACAGAGTGAAGTAAGTCAGAAAGAGAAAGATAAATATCATATATACTAATGCACAGATATGGGATCTAGAAAGATGGTACAGAAGAATTTATTTGTAGGGCAGCAATGGAGAAACAGACATAGAAAACAGACTTATGGATAAAGGGAGAGGGGAGGAGAGGGTGAGATGTATGGAGAGTAACATAGAAACTTACATTACCATATGTAAAATAGATAAACAATGAGAATTTGTTGTATGTCTCAGAGAACTCAAACAGGGCTCTGTACCAACCATGGGGTGGGATGGGAAGGGAGATGGGAGGGAGGGTGAAGAGGAGGGGGCATATGTGTAACTATGGCTGATTCACGTTGAGGTTTAACAGGAAACAACAGAATTCTTGTAAAGCAATTATCCTTCAATTAAAAATAAATAAATTAAAAAAATTATGGATCCTAGCAGTCTCTCCCCTAACTCTAATCAAAGGAATACTATGCATTTCATCAGTCTTTATTCATAAGAATTTGCATAAGCTTTGTATAACATTACAAATTAAATTTGTATATTACAAATTAAATTATGATGCGAAAAGTACTGACTAATTTTCTTGTTGTACAGTTTATTATACAGAATTTTTTTTAATTAAGAGTTTTATTACTTTAATTCTGACTGTCTTTGCGAATTATTACTAAATGTGTAAAAACCACAACTTACACATGATCTTTTTAGGCATCAAACCCATTAATTTTATTTGAATTAACAAAGTCAAGCCTTCTGATAGAAACGGAGTCGGATTTGCCCGACTGGTTTGACAGGGCAAGGAGGCTTCAACAGCTGTGCTACTCAGCAGACTGTCCATGAACTGAACGCACAGCCTGCAGCTCCGGATTCTTGATAAAACTATATTCAACATCTAATGTTCATATAAATGTACCAAAAAACTTACACATTGGAAATAAAATACTCAAATTCAATAAAGTAAGCACTTTGACAAAAAAAGCAGTGCATTAACAAAGTGAAATGAACCACCTTCTTTTAAGCACAAAAGGTCTCCAGGACACTGAATGAGTAGGAGTATCGTTAGCTCCTTGATCAGCTCTGGGAAAGCCTTTCAGATGAGACTCCCAGAAACTGAGAAGTGTTGAGTCCAGTGACCAGGGAACACTTCTTTCTGCACGTCTCTAGTTTCTAATTTTTGTTTTCAACAGAACTGAAGCGGGGACCTACCCAAGTTATCCAGTGATGGATCCTTAGAAATAACTTCGATGACAGATTAGTCTGATTTTTGGTACATGTTACAGACTAAATGTTTGTATTACCCCAATATTTGTATGTGAAACTCTATGCCCTAAGGTATGAAGATGTGAGGGCTTTGAGAGGTTCTCGGGGTTGGGTGAGGTCCTAAGGGGACAGCATGCATGAAAGGAATGAACGACCTCATCAGAATCTCAACGAACCTGCTGCTTCTCTCTCCCTCTCTCCTCATGAGAGGCCTCAGAGAGGAGAGGGCCTTCACCAGACACCAAACCTGCAGGCACCCTGGCCTTCGCCTTCGCAGCCTCCAGAAACGGGAGGAATAAACGCCTGTTGCTTAAGCCTCTGCTCCGTGGCACCGTTTCAGAGCCCACGCTGACCAAGACAGCTCAGCACTCTGCTGCTGCCGCTGCTGAGGCGCTTCAGCCACGTCCGACTCTGCGCGACCCCATAGACGGCAGCCCCCCAGGCTCCCCCGACCCTGGGATTCTCCAGGCAAGAACACTGGAGTGGGGTGCCATTTCTTTCTCCAGCGCATGAAAGTGAAAAGGGAAAGGGAAGTCGACTCCTAGCGACCCCATGGGGACTAGCCCACCAGGCTCCTGCGCCCACGGGATTTTCCAGGCAAGAGTACCGGAGTGGGGTGCCACTGCCTTCTCTGCACAGCACTCTAAAGCCATTTAAAGAACCAAGAACCTTGCTACAGAATTCTTCCCATTCCCATGTATTTACTTATGTGAACGAGGTTCCACTCACATATTTATAAAATGGAAAATGAAGTGAAGTGAAGTCGCTCAGTCGTGTCCGACTCTTTGCGACCCCATTGACTGTAGCCTATCAGGCTCCTCCGTCCATGGGATTCTCCAGGCACGAGCACTGGAGTGGATTGCCATTTCCTTCTCCAGGGGATCTTCCCGACCCAGGAATCAAACCCGGCTCCCCTGCATTGCAGGCAGACGCTTTACCACCTGAGCCCCCAGGGAAGCCCCAAAACAGAATGCCAAATCTATTCCCCAGCACTTAGAATGATTTTTTAAAACGCTCTATTCATCTCAAAGATGCATTCTAAATACTAGAGAAAGTAAAATTTTATAAAATCATGAGTTTGATGAGATCAACAGTATATTCATAATTGACTATGATAATAATATCCCACTAATTTTTCTTAACACAGCCTACAATCACAGGAAATAAAATTCAAATTCAAATTTACATACTTATTGTTTCAGGTAAGCATGACAGAGTGATCACTATATTACACTGGTATATAACTTTTGGGAATAATGTACTAAAATATAAATTCAGGGAGAAAAGTAAAAGATACAATTTTTATTAATAAATTTGCCATGCTTTTTTCAAAAAGTTAGTAACGAGGGTATCAAATTATTTTGGGATTTAAATTAATTTAGTCATTCCATTTATAAAAATTTTAGTGTTAGAAATAGCTAGAACTTTTGACTCTTTGAAACTTAGGAGAAATTTTAAATGTCAAATTAAAAATGTATAAGAGGATATGTTTTTCGACGTTATTTTAACACAGGCAGAAACTTGCATGACCACAGGTCTAAAGAATATTAGACTTCAGTAGGAAGGTGTAAGAGTGAGAATAAGTTCATCAGTAGCAAACATTTTAATTCATTTAAAAATAATTTAGAAATGACAGAATTTGGCTGTTGATGGACAGCTTCTCAAACAGGAGTTAACAGCAGAGGCAGCGATGGTTTTCCACTTTTATGGATCTGTCTTTGGCCTAATACCCTAAATACAACAGTGCAGCTATCATTACGTACGTATGCTTGAGGGTGAGAGAGGTGCAGGGCACTCTTTCGAAATACTAAAAGACTGGCTTCTAACTCAGCACCTAAAACGTGAGCACACTCCAGAGGAAGCCTGTTTCTTATAAAAATGAAGATGCTTTCCCCCAAATCAAAATGACAGCACGCACACATCTGGTCACGCCTACCTGTTTAATGCCCAGTCCTTTCTCATGCATGTAGCCCAGGTTAAACATGGCCTGTGCGCTGTGCTGCTGCTCAGACGCTAGACGATAGTGAATAAACGCCGTCTCGTAATCCACATCAGTGCCGAAGCCATAGAAGTGGTAGTCTCCAAGCTTGATTCTAGCCACCGTATACCCTGAAATAGCGGTTAAATGTAAAACTGCAAATCAGAAACTGTGTTGAAAGCAGATGAAACTCTTATTTCTCCTCCTGCTAACACGCTTCCATAAAATGGAGTGTTAATTTGTAACACACGGCGTGCATGTGCATGCTCAGTCATGCCTAGCTCTTTGTGGCCCCATAGACTGTAACTTGCCAGCCTCCGTGGTCCTTGGGATTTTCTAGGCAAGAATACTGGAGTGGGTTGCCATTTATTGCTCCAGGGGATCTTCCCGACCCAAGGACTGAACTCGAGTCTCCTGCGTTGGCAGGTGGGTTCTTTCTCACTAGCGCCACCTGGGAAGTCCACCTTATAACACACAAACTTTATAGCAATTTCTTCAGCCAAGCTACAAATTCAGTAAAAAAATTTAAATCACAAGAGTTGGACTTCTGAAGAAGGCTTTTTAATAGTCAAGGAGAGGCAAGACAAAGTGGGTGTAATCCTATTTCACTAACAATACTCTTCAAATGATCACTGTATTCTATTGTGTCATTTAACATTTTATATAGTTCAACTGGAGCACTGTATAGGCGAATAGATGGGCAGATAACAGTGGGAGTAGTATGCATGAGAAAGAAATAGTCAAACAAAAGAGAGTAGTGAAAGGCTAACTCTTACGTTTTACACCTATGTCCTATTACACTTTTTATTCAATCGTCATTTTACACAACACACTTGACTCAAACTAAAAATCAGAGTAAAGCATAGAATGATATAAATGTCCAGTACAAAGATCCTGCAGTTCAATTTAAAAACCCTGGGATTAGAACTCATTCTAAGAATGAATACCAATCAGGCAAACAAGCAACGTACCTCCGTTTAAAGTCATGAATGACATGATCTAATCCTTATTATTATGGAAGATAAAAACAAAGATACAGTAAAGAAAGGCCCGCAGGTTAAACTCTTTTTCTAGAACTAACCAACCCCTCACCTTGTGAGGCGGCCCGGTTCCAGTGAAGCAAAGCTCTGGGATAAGTTTCATTCTCACCTACGATGGTCGCTTCTCCTGCAAGGAAGATGAAACACAAACCAGGCGTTTAAGGAAAGGCACTAGAGTTTTAGGCTTTCAGGGTGGATACGTGCAACACAATTTAAATAAGAAATGGGATATAAAATGTTAAATAAAAATATTATTGAAATTAAACAAGTATTGGAATAAAATACTGAGTTCAAAGGAATCACCGCATTCAGGACAACACTGCTTCCCGAGGCATGTCTTAACCACAGAATTAGTAATGAGACCAATTACTGAACCTCTGAGCTCAGTCGCTTGGTCGTGCGTGACTCTGCGACCCCGTGGACTGCAGCACGCCAGGCCCCCCTGTCCATCACCCACTCCTGGAGCTTACTCAAACTCATGTCCATCGATCGGTGATGCCATCCAGCCATCTCATCCTGTCGTCCCCTTCTCCTCCCATCTTCAACCTTTCCCAGCATCAGGGTCTTTTCACATGAGTCAGCTCTTCGCATCAGGTGGCCAAAGTATTGAAGTTTCAGCTTCAACATCAGTCCTTCCAATGAACATTCAGGACTGAATTCCTTTAGGACTGACTGGTTGGATCTCCAAGCAGTCCAAGGGACTCTCAAGAGTCTCCTCCAACACCACAGTTCAAAAGCATCAATTCTTCGGCACTTAGCTTTTATTATAGTCCAACTCTCACACGCATACGTGACTACTGGAAAAACCATAGCTTTGACTAGATGTACCTTTGGTGGCAAAGTAATGTCTCTGCTTTTTAATATGCTGTCTACGTTGGTCATAGCTTTTCTTTCAAAGAGAAAGCCCCTTTTAATTTCATGGCTGCAGTCACCATCTGCAGTGATTTTAGAGCCCCCCAAAATAAAGTCTCTCACGGTTTCCACCATTTCCCCATCTATTTGCCATGAAGTGATGGGACTGGATGCCATGATCTTAGTTTTCTGAATATTGAGCCAGCTTTTTCACTTTCGTCAAGAGGCTCTATAGCTCCTCTTCACTTTCTGCCATTAGGGTGGTGTCTTCTGCATATCTGAGGTTACTGATATTTCTTCCTGTAATCTTGATTCCAGCTTGTGCTTCATCCAGTCTGACATTTCACACTGAACCACTAGCAATCTATATGCCACTGGAAAAACAATATTTTTGTATTTGCTGTAGTTTGAAAACTGTATTTAACTGAAAGCAGTTAATTTTATGATCAATGTTGGATCTATTCCTAGTGTCAACTCCATAAAACTCACTTTGATGGCTTAGAGATCTGAGGTAAAATAACTTGAGCATGTGGGCTGTTCAGTGCAATAAAGATGTATCTCTGTGACTTTTCTGTTTAAACAAGTTAGCTTGATGTCTTAAATTGATGCTTTTGAACTGTGGTGTTGGAGAAGACTCTTCAGAGTCCCTTGGACTGTCCAATCAGTCCATCCTAAAGGAGATCAGTCATGGGTGGTCATTGGAAGGACTGATGTTAAAGCTGAAACTCCAATACTTTTGCCACCTGATGTGAAGAACTGATTCATTGGAAAAGACCCTGATGCTGGGAAAGATTGAAGGTGGGAGGAGAAGGGGATGACAGAGGATGAAATGGTTGGATGGCATCACCGACTCAATGGGCATGAATTTAAGTAAACTCCAGGAGTTGGTGATGGACAGGGAGGCCTGGCGTGCTGCAGTCCAAGGGGTCACAAAGAGTCGGACACGACTGAGCGACTGAACTGAACCTGACATGCACCCTGTGTTCCAACCCCCAGGCAGGACGGGAATGGGCCTTACTCTGGTCAAGGATGAAGGCTGCGTTGCTTTGCGCCACCTCATAGCCCTGCTCGGCCAGTAGGAGGTACTGGATCACGGCGGCATTGTAGTCCCCGTCCTTGTAGCTGTTGTAAGCAGTCATGAGCCGCTCAGACCACCGGCCCCGTTCACACACATTCTTAAACAACTGTGAGAACAGGAAAAAAGAGAGGTGTGTCAGAAATCATATTTTGCACATTGGTTACAAGCAATTGTTAAGCTTACTGTCTGAATCTCTGGCAATTTTATTTAAAAAATATATGAAGTGAAGTTGCTCAGTCATGTCCGACTCTTTGCAACCCCATGGGGTGTAGCCTACCAGGCTCCTCTGTCCATGGGATTTTCCGGGCAATAGTACTGGAGTGGATTGCCATTTCCTTCTCCAGGGGATCTTCCCGACCCAGGGATCAAACCCGGGTCTCCTGCATTGTAGACAGATGCTTTACCATCTGAGCCACCAGGGAGGTCTAAAAAATATATATATACATATATAAATCTGGGATACTAATTTGAACAGTAGCTCACTCACTTCTCCTGTGAGGGGCCACCCTCTTATGAGGTAAGTCCCAGTAACAGCTCCACTTTACGAGGAAGGAAACTGAAACATAGAGAGGTTTAGAAACTGTGTGTGCATGCTCAGTCCTGTCCACCTCTTTGCGACCCTCGGGACTGTAGCCTGCCAGGCTCCTCTGTCCATGGGATTCTCCAGGCAAGAATGCTGGAGTGGGTTGCCATCGCCTTCTCCAGGGGATCTTCCCAACCCAGGGATCGGACTCACGTCTCTTGCACTGGCAGGTGGATTCTTTACCACTGTGTCACCTGGGAAGCCCTTAGAAACTGTGCTAAGCATTTAACAATGTTCCTCTGAAGTGCCAATCATGAGAAAGCTAAAGAAGAAAGGCTCCAGCTAGGAGATATTAGGATTCCCCCTGCAACATTCATTTAACATACACTTCTTGTGCTATGTCTCAGATACTGTCTGAGGTGCCAGAGAGACAGTAATATCCGCTCTTATACAGGCTGATTCCAGGGGGACAGACAAACTCAATCAGTAAGTGCGGCAGTCAGCCTTCTCTCAGTGTCTCAGGGCCAGTCGGCCGAGTCTGTCTCTACTCTAGAAGAAACCACACAAAGGGAACCAGAATCATAACAGTAGACTCTCCTCCCAGGCGAGTGCAGAAGAGCCCTTACCTCTACTGCAGTGTGACATGATCGCATCACACCGGTGCCGCTGGCATGCATCTGAGCCAGGTTGTAGAAAGCCAAGATATGGCCTCCCTGGGAAGCTAAGTTAAAATACTTCAAGGCTTGTTTGTAATCCCTCTTGACTCCAATGCCGTCTGTAAGGAAAATCACATGAGAGGTCAGGAACAGTGTTAAGTGTGAATCAGCTAAAGCATCAGAGAAGCCTTACCTAGGAATAAAACTAAATGAAACTCAGAATTCTTACTCCAGAAGGATGTGAATCTTATTAATATAGATTTGCACATGAACACAGATTAATATATTCTACAGGGCAACACAAGATGTGCACAAACTATTGACTTGGGAGGACATTAACCAGATAGAAACTCAATAGCTCTCACTTCCATATCACAGTGACATCTAGAGGAAAACAGGGAACTTAGATTTGGAGTATCCGTCATCACTTACTATAGTACATGGAGCCAAGCTGCAGCTGCCCATCCACCCAGCCTTGTTCAGCAGCTTTCTGGAAATACTTCAGTGCCAAATCATAATTCTGGAGAAAAAGGGGTCACATGATCACACGATGGGGAGGCTCGGAAAGCTGACATATTCCGAAGTCAGGAGATTCATTCATAAAAAGAATTCACAAAGCACACAATATTCCTGAAGTCATTTAAATACTTTAATAATACACAGATGGTAATATTTTTTAAGTCATGGTGGATTAACATTTAAGACAGTGAAGAAAAACAAAGACGTTATTTTGTGAAACAACTTGTATGTCTGCTCTCAGAAGGCATAAGCAACACTACTGAAACAGCAGACCAGAAATTCAGAAACAGTCACAGCTTTTCTATTAATCAACAAACCCTTTTAAACCTCAATTTTTAAACATTAAATAAGAAAAATTATTCTCTCCTTATTAGTTCCTCCCCTGAACGGCTTGTCAAACATCATTATCATATTTCAAGTATCATGCATATCNCTGAAACAGCAGACCAGAAATTCAGAAACAGTCACAGCTTTTCTATTAATCAACAAACCCTTTTAAACCTCAATTTTTAAACATTAAATAAGAAAAATTATTCTCTCCTTATTAGTTCCTCCCCTGAACGGCTTGTCAAACATCATTATCGTATTTCAAGTATCATGCATATCCCCAGAGAAAAAAGAAACAGACGACACTCCTGGATTCTGCTGTCCTAAAATGACCAGAAGGAAATCAAAACGAGACCACGGCCCCGTTGTTCATGCTAGGGAATGTCTACAGACTAGAATTCTCTACCGAGTTCTTAGTTTGGGCCCAAATTAAGAGTATACACGGCTTGGGAGATCGGACAGAGGTGGGAATGGTGATGAGGATCCAGGACCTCCAGTGTGAGCAAGAAGCGCAGAGGAACAAGGCGCAGTGGCCCCGGAAAACCCAGAAGGCCCCAAGGAGAGAGTCCGGGGAGGCAGAACCAGCGCCGTGTGGGCCGACACGGGGGAGGTCACTGCTGACGTGCAGAGAGCGCAGTGACAGGAGGTGGAAGCCTGACTGCTGAGAGCTGAGGGGTGAACGGCAGCTTCTCCTCTGGAGAGACCTGGACCGCAGGAGAGAGGGGGTAAGGAGAGTGGCGGCAGCGAGAGGGGCAAGGGGCGGCGCAGAGCGCGTTCCTTCCTCTACAGACAGGGCTGGAGAAGCTCCTCAGGCCTGAGCGAAGACGCGGCCCGGAGATGCTGAAGCCTGAGGGATGGGAGAGTCAGTGAGGCGAAGAGCAGAGATGGAAGCCTGAGAAGTTTCACGCCCTGAGAAGGCGCCAGACACAGCCATGCCAAGAAGGCCGCTGCTATGGTGGGACGGGGTGAGGGCTGGCCGGAAACCCAACCCGAGAGAGAAGGGCCCAGGCTGAGCTCCAGTTACAAGCGGAACAGCCTCCCGGGACTGGGAGCTAGGTAAGGAGCACTGCCCTGCATCACCAGCTGACTGCTGGTTGAAGTCAGAACGTTAGGACTGAAAACTTACAACTTGAACTCCTCTCCCGTAGAGGTAAGCCATTCCAAGCCCACTCTGTCCAACTGGGTTGCCCTGCCAACCAGACCAAAATGAAAGGATTCATTAAAAAAAAAAAAGGGCAAGAAAAAGTGACTGCAAGAGAAATGATTTATAAGCATATACAAAACATGTCTTAGTATGTTTTTCAACTCAAAACAGAATTTCCTCCTTCCCATTAGACTACACAAGAAACTGAGTTTTGGAGACCTAACATTCAATATTTGCTAAAAAACAGTAAAGAGTAAATTCACTTAGAATTAAATTTTGGTGACTTACCTTATGAATATCTGGCTCACAGATCTGTGCTATGAAACATGACTGATATGTTTAATCTTTCCAAAATTAAAAGTAGGTCACTTTTTTTACGGGGAGGGTTGGTTTTCCACTGGTAATCTCCCACCCCAACAAAGAAGATGCTGCCACAGGGCAGAATCAACACATTGAGATCAGTGGCGAGGGTATGCTTAAGGTTGTTGGACTGTTGTGGAACAATCACTGTTTTGAGACCTTAAAGAAAAAACCTAGTATCCACCTGAACCTCAGAAGGACAGAAGCATCTTTAAAACAAGCGTCCCAGTGCCCCTTCAGGAAACACTTAACTGTCGTTAGGGACAACACGTACTAGTCATACTGGTACAACCAGTAGTAGTACCACTTAGCAACATGTACTAGTTGACAGAGAGGTAAGTGCATACATTGGTGTCGGCAGGTCTTAAATACTCAAGAGGCGGCTTTCTCGGGGCCAAAGAAAGTCTAACTTGTGTGTTATAATGATCAAAGCTAGTCAGTGAAGCTTTAAACCTCAAGCTGCAATACAAACAGGGTAAATTATATAACTCCCAATTCTTTTACTAAAATCATTATTTCCCTGGCCAGGAAACTTCTCAGTAAAATTGAAACAGACTTAATATTCAATGATCTGGTCCCTAATCCACACATACACACACGCACACACACATATGTATATAGCTTTTTATTGAGAAGGTTTCTTCCTAATCCATTCATCCAAATGAATCATATTAACATAAGCACTTCTAATAATTTATGGAATAAGTTGATTATGATTAATTCCTTTAAAAACTTATCTCTTAAAATAACAAGAATATGGCATACATTTCAATACAATGAGTCAAGAAAGCTTACCATGTCAGCAGCCTTTTTAAAGTAGTGAAGAGCCGTCTCATTACTCTGAGGTACAATATCGCTTCCTTCTGAATACATCTAGAAAAAAGACAGACCCTAATTTCAGTATGAGCTGTAAGCTTCTCAGCAATTACATTTTTCCCCTACTTCATCTCATGATTTCATGAAATCTTTCAACAAAGTGTTACAGTTTCCCACAGGATATTTTAGAATTAAAAGCAAAATCTTAAAGGTAGATATTTTTAATATATTCTTGGTCATGCTAAATTTACAACTTATCTATAAACACGATTACATAAAATCAGTTCACTGATCAATCTCAGGAGAAGTCATCTTAAACCCCAAGATAAATGTTTCTTCTCACGCTGGGGCAAGGGCAGTCAAATCGTCAATCAACTGTTTGGAATAAGTGGTTACACAAGGAAAAGGAGAGCTGAGAACAATGTTGTCCACTGCTTTCCCCGTAATAAGACGCAAGGACGGTCTTAAGTTCAGGAAAAGAGGTAACTCAGAAAGTTATTTTTAAAGGTTTCAAGCACTGAATGATTACAGAGTACCAGGTATAGGACCTGATAAAAGGGCCAAGAGAAAGGAAGACTGAATGACCGGTAGTACTGTGTTTATCCACGTGTATACTGGGGAAATAAGGAAAGGAAATCTTTTTTTGAGATAGGGGAAATCAGAAATTCAGAGTAAGAATTGAGAGGGCTGAAAAGAAAAGTTCTTAAATGCTAACAAAAATAGATGGGTGATACAAATTTCTACACTGCAATAGTTAGAACATCTAAATATAAAGTTCTCAGGTGCCAAATGACCAGTTGTGGCCGTGTAGCAAATACTGATGAGATCTTTCTCTTTGTAAAGGCTTCTGAGACATATTCTAGCTGAGCCTCCTAACCCTAGGACTTGGCCAAAGGTGAAAATGCCCATTGGTTTACACCGTGTTAGTGTTCAAAATAATGAAAAAGGAAGTGTTCTCACCATGCTGTGACATATGGAATCTGTTCATTAGTCTCTAGACTTAAATGCTTCCTTGGTTGAGAAAAGAACTGCACTGAGAAGTGGGTGATGCTCTCATATTTAATTAAATAAGGTCACATTAAATAAGGTCTGCAGATAAATTGCAACACACTCTAATCGTCTTGATTCTACATGGAAGTAAACAGGCAATTATGACAGACTTGGCAAAAAACAGCACAACATAAAGAATAAATCCCTTATTACTGCATAGCATACACCAAAAGTAGGGCTGCAGATAGTGACAATTAGCTTCCGTGGAGAATTAATATCCTGATAAACAAATGCTATGTTCCCTCTAAGTTACCGAAGAAAAATGCCTCAGGGTAGCACTTAAGATATAATATGCCTGTATTTGAAATTTTATTTCCAGCTTATTTTTGTTAAATTGTAGATGATGAATACCATGTGTGCTTACTAGGTGAATACCTCTTGCTATCAAAGAAAATGTTCACAGGATGTACAGTACCTTTCCCAAGAAGGCCATGGCATGGGAATTGCCAGCATTCGCTGCTAAATTGAAGTAGTCAAATGCTCTCTGTGAGAAGGAATTTATGAAAAGAATCAGTTATTAACAGAATCTGCCCTTGGCTTTTAACCAAAATAATTACTTCAGAAACATTAAAAAGAAAAAAAAATCTTGTTACACTGAAGCATATAAGTTGAAGTAAATGGCAAGGCAACATCTGCTGGTTGCCGCAGGCGCCCCCCCAGTCCCTCTGGCAGCCAATCCAGCCCCCAGTCCTGTTTCCTTTGCCGCCGAGCACACCTGGGGCACATCCACGACCCTCCCTCCCCACGGCTCCAGTCGAAGCGGCCTTCTTTTCTGGCGGAACTTCTGCAAAGCACCCCTCCCTGATCTTTCTGCTTTCATTGTTGGGGTCACCCAGGCTAGACCTTGCAGCTCCCTGAAGCGCTGTAAGGAACAGATCAGACCCTTTATCTCAGCACTGTTGCACCTTTTGCTCACTTCACTCCAGGTACACCAACGCCATGTTCCTTCCTGCCTGAGGACCTAGACACATCCGTTCTTTTTGGCCTGGGATGACCTTACCTCCAAGGTTCAACTTAAATGTCAACCACATTTCTTCAGAGACAAGTGCTACTTTCCAGTCAGGAACCTACCACTGGACACTTTAAGTCTCCTTTGTAACAACAATCACAATTTACTACACATTTGTTGGTGTGATTGTTTAAAAAAATAACTACTGCTTCTGTTAAACTTGAAGCTCTACAAAGGTAAGAAGCAAAGCTAAGGTCCAGCACTGTATCCCGAATGCCTCGGGGTGACTGGGACAGGCGGTACTACTCAATGCCGGTTGAGTTCACGCCATCATGTATTGGGAATGCTTTCTCTTCTAGGAAATTCATCCTTGTGTAACTGCTTCCCAGGTAGGTAGCATACAGCACCAAGAATATCTCAAAACTTGCTATATAAAGGAAAGCAGAAAATTCTTAACCAGATTTCTGTTCTCTCATCTGACATTTTTACTCACCAGTTCATCTGGTGTGTTCACTGGCCTAACAACATGAAATTTTAATAACTGAGACACTGAAAGTTGTTAAAATGCTGGCTGAATACTAATTTTTAAAAAGCATCAATATTTGGTATAGTTTCAGTGATAAATGCATCTTGTTATGATCTAATTCTCAAAGTTGATCCAATATGGTATATAAAATAACCTTATTTAGAACATAACTGGGATGGCAGAAAAACAGGGTTTCATTAGTAAGCATCGCCAGGTGCAGGCAATGAGGTGGCATACAAGGCAGACGCAGCCCGTGCTGTTCTGAACCTCAGATTCTAGCAGGAGAAACAATTACACTACATACTTGACTAATTCACAATGACAAAGGCCACAGGGAATACAGACTTCAGAACTCCTGACTGCGGTACATAACCTGTTCCTGCAGTGGGGTAGGGGTCAGGGGAGATGTGTTAGGGGAAGAGACCTGTCTTCTGGAGGATGAGTATGAACTGTCAGGAGAAAAAAAGAGGTGGGATGATAATATTTACTCTAGACAAGAGGGACTGGCCTTCCAGAAGTCCTGAGACAGGGAGCTTCTTAGTATTTTCAAAGACCTGAGTAAAGGTCCCTGCGCCTATGTCTCAGAAAGCAAGGGGCTAGCAAGGGAAATAGTCCAAGGCCTTGGAGGTCATGCTGAAGGTTCTGGCTTTCAAGCTGTTAGAAATCACAGACCACTCGAAAGAAACTAAAGCAAGGGAATGGCACCATCAGATGCACAGTTTATATCTGCAGTAACCTGTACAAGTTACTGCTTAGCAAATGCAGGCAGGAAATTATTCACGTAAGTGACAGGTGTACTGCAGGCAGAACGGAAGAGATGAGCGATACACGGGACAAAAAGCAGATAAAAATTGGGGACTGGAAATGGATGTGGCTGCTACAGCTGCACACACCTAATTTCTCAAAAGTTCAACACTGAGGTCTCCTCAGTTCTAGGAAATACTTTCCAGTTGGGAGTTTTCAGACATATGCCTATCACATTCCTATAGAAAACCAAGACGTTGTTCTATGCATTTTTGGCAGCACTGACAACTAGTTTTGCTTTCCCATCACCGCAAAGTATGACCACATTTTTTGTTCTTCAGGTTCCTCAGGGGTTGGATCTTGAAAGCTCATTTGTGAAGGTGGCTTAATTTCAAAGCTTGATATTGTCACTGACTTTGCAAGAAATACATCTGGAGCGTCACAGCTTGCCACAGTACGAAAAGCTAAGCCCGAAGATCAGGAAGGTACCTGATGGTTTTGTTCTACTCCACGGCCTCCATGCAGGTGCAGCTGTCCCAGACCAACCTGGAAATGAGCAAAAAGGAGGCAAGGTTTTGGAAATGGGAGCACCCACATCTGGCCTGTAATCAAATTAGCTCAATAAGAAACACTTGGTCACAAAAAGGTTCTGTCCAAAACACAGAAAATTAAACATTTTTCTTAATTCTTTAAGATGCTACTCTACTACGTCTAAAAAAAATAATATCTGCTCTTAGTTGCAAAACATCCTTCTGAAAGAAGTGAGAAAAGGCATTTCCACACAAACTAAAGNACCACTGGGCCACCAGGAAACTGATGCCTCGGGTCAGGTAAAAAAGGCTGATACAGAAACTTAAGGAGGATGCTAACCTGCCTTTCCAAGGCAGATCTTTATGATTAATGGGATTTCTCAGTTGGCTAAAACATGTTAAAGAACACAGCTGAAATCAATACTGCACGGGGTCTCCTCATTCTTGCTGTCTGGGTCACATTGATAATATTTTGCTGTAAAGACAACCTGGCCAGGGACCAAGGGGGTCTGTGGGGACACAGAGAAGAGTGAGCGCGGCAGGCCTGAAGTCCTTGAAAAGCCTGTTTACCAGGCCGGCCCTTGGCTCATGTCTGGGAACTTAAGATCATGGAAGGGTTCCCACCACCTTCACAGTTACCAGAGACTCACCCCAGCTGTATAAACAACATGCCTTATATCGAACACCTGCTTCCTTTCTGGGTGAGCGCGAGGTACGCAGCCCTTAAGTGACCTGGCCCCTGTAGAAACTCCGGGTCCTGGGCCTCTAACAGTTTCCCTGACACTTCACACGTGTGCTCACAGCTCCTTATAGGGAAATTAAACACATCCCGTGTGACTCCCCTGGGGGAGGACCCCTGCAATTTGGGTCTGGCTTCCCCAGACTCACTCTGTGCACCCTTCCCTTTGCCGATTTTGCTTTGTATTCTTTTTCTCTAATAAATCATAGCTGAAGGTATGACTATATGCTGAGTCCTGTTGAGTCTTTCCAGAGAATCATCAAGCCCAGGGGTGTAGTCTTAGGGATCCCTGACAGCTGGGAATTAAGTGTGAAAGGTTCAACATGCAGTAGAAGGCAAGTGTAACTGGAGTCACGTGAGCGACAGAAGACAAGGTCAGACAGGAGGGGCTTGGTCATTTAAAGCCTTGTTTGGATTTTATTCTCAATGTGGCAGGAAGCCACTGGTGGCTTGTGAACAGGAAGGAGGACCAGTCAGGCTGCTGTTAGATAACTGACCTCAGGGGGAAAGGGTGCAAATGGGGGCACTGGATAGAAAGTCCTTACACACAAGAGACGCTTAGCTACCCTCAGGAACCACTTCAGAAAACAGAAGCCTAAGTTTGGCTTTAAAGATGTGCAGAAATGTGACACGCAGATCTGGGCAAGGAGGTGAGCAAGGAATCCCAAGCGGTGGGGCGAGCTTGTACAAAGGCCCAGAGGCACACACCTCTGAAGAAGGGTGACGGGCTTAGTCTCCTTGGAAAAAGGCACATGGAGGGGAAGGTTCGGGAGATGAAGCCACAGAAGGTGGCGGCCACACGCACAGAGAGGCTTTGTCAGTCATCCTGGGGAGCAAGGACTTCACTTCACAGGTGAATGGGAGCTAATGGGAACTGTAAACAGGGAAGTGACAGGATCACATTCGGGTTTTAGGAAGATCAGTATGGCAGAGACATGGACGAGAGGCTGACAGAGGACGTAAGTCTAGAAGTTAACTGTCATAAAACCCAGGTCTCATGCAACTGCGACCACACACACCCCAAGCCATGCAGACACAATGCAAGTTTCATATACGTATGTTAAGTCCACTCACGTACTGAGAACACGTTAAAACAAGCGTGAATGAAAAGAAAAAAACAATTACTGAAAAACTGAACAATCTACATGTTTAAAATCTTCTTGGTATGACCACATACAGCATTACTGAAGTGATTTTAAAACACATCATGCTACAAATCACTAGTAAAATACACACTAAGAACAAAAAGAACCACAATGAAGTCTTAAAACTACATTCAGTGACCTTACTGTTAGCCGTACGGTTGCCATTGTTATTTTGAAATGTATATACTTTGTTTGCTTGTCTGATTCAAGTAAGAAAACATCCATGTTGTTAGATACCAGCATCAGAGCCAAAGAGACCCCAACATAAAAACAAAGAAGCAAAGATCCTGACGGGTAGAAAGGACTGGCGGCAGCCATGAAATCCATTCTCTCCTCTCACTGTCTGAGAAACAGCGCCAGTGGTGGGATCAAATCATCCGAGAAACACGCCGGAGGCCTTCCCGCTGCCACCGGGACAGTCCCTGCCCGTGCACTGCTTTAGCTGCTGGAGCTGGTTTGTCCAGACTGCTCACTGTGCAGAGACCCAGGGTGTCAGTACCTACCAGGCATGACTCCCTAGAGAACACCACACAAGTCACGCAGTCATCAGGGAATACCCTGAAGATGTCTGATCACCGGAACAGCTCCCTACTGTGGGGCTGACACTCCGCATGCATCGGTCAAAGCCGTCGTAAGTTAAAATCGCATGTTAAAATCAGCCAGGGCGCATCTTAAATCAGGCAAGACAGGACCTGGGAGCGGCTCTGGTGGCCTCCGACCTGTGACTTGTGTCTTGTGATAGTTACATCTTTGAAAATATTAGTCAAGTTGGACAGTAGGTAGGATCTTGGATTCTTGTGAATTCCGTTTGTCAGTCTGACCGTTTGTTATCTCACCTGTAATATTTAATCTGAACTGGAAAAAAAATCAATATGAATGTTATATATCCTAAGTCTTTCACCAAAAAAAGTCTATTAGTAATGATAACGCAGCTGCAATGCCTATCCTTGATGTCTACATTACATTCTCCAAAATAAATACAATTTCCCACTAAAAGGTGGGCTGAGATTCATTTTTAGGTCAGGCAACATGTAAGATGAATTTGGGACATCTTGTCCAGCCTAAGAAGAAAAAAAGTTTAAAAGTTACCTATAATTAGTCAAAAACACAAAGGAATAAACTTAAAGGGATTCTCAACAGCCAATAATGGAAAAATGTAAACAATAAAGATGACTACAAAAGAGTAATGCATAGATATATGAAGTCCATGGATTTCGAATGATGCTCAAAAGCAAAGCAAAACAAACAGAAATGAAAACATATTCACAGGCCTCTTTTGCAGGTTGCTAGGGTACCAAATCCATAGAAGGTAATGGCACCCCACTCCAGTACTCTTGCCTGGAAAACCTCAGGGACGGAGGAGCCTGGTAGGCTGCAGTCCATGAGGTCACTAAGAGTCAGACACGACTGAGCAACTTCATTTTCACTTTTCACTTTTATGCACTGGAGAAGGAAATGGCACTCCACTCCAGTGTTCTTGCCTGGAGAATCCCAGGGACGGAGGAGCCTGGTAGGAGGCTATCTATGGGGTCATACAGAGTTGGACACAACTGAAGTGACTTAGCAGCAGCAGCAGGGTACCAAATCATTATTTGAAAATATTTCAGGGGAAAGAATCAAGCTTTTATCCTACTGTATGGACTATATTTCCGGGTAACCAAATAGTTGATGAGGAAGTTTTTTATGAAAGAATCCCAGATAACAAATGCAGAAGGAATAAGTTAGAAAGCCATATTTTGCAACTCCCACTGAAAAAAAATGGATCCATACAAAGAATGAAATGGTTCTCAAAACCTCTGGGTGAAAGGTCAGTGAGGAACTTTCCAATGGCTGGAATCCCAACCCTACTGACAAATCCCTGAAGTGGGACAAATACTACATACCTCCCAGGTAATGCAATGCGAAGTGTACGACACTGTCTATGAATATTAACAAAGAAAAGCCAGTTTCACAGAGCTAAGAGAACAGACTCTGTATGATTGCGATACCTTTAGACCATGACATGTTTGCACTGTTTTATGTCCCTGGATATGTTCCAGTGTCTCCTAGTTTACAGTATACGGAAACTTGAACAGAATTTGTATCCTACTGTTGTGTGAAATTGTAAAACTCTTAATTGTGTTGAATTGGTTCACGGTTCTTTTCAGGTCTACAATATCCTTTTACTTTTCTGTATATTTATTGTTATTTTTTGAGTTTTATACTGAAATTTCAACTTAAAAAANAATTTGATGATGGTAATTAGTTCAAGAAAATAAGGAAAAGCAGTTAGAAACAGGGCGGGGGGAAGAACTGCACTGGAAGATATCATCAAAATAAGAAGCAAAGTAAAATATAATTCTACCAGTTGATAATGTTTAATAAAAGAGAATCTGTTAGCCCTTGACACTAAGAAACTTCTCTTTTCACATGGCCCAGGGGTCATCAAATTTGATTTATAAGAAGGAAATGTAATCCTTTTTTTGACTGGGCTTTTTAAAATATTTACAGAAACATCCTAATGTGAATTTTTGTCTTTGATTTTTCAACTTTTACAGTCAACTTATGCACAAAACATGGAGAGAGAGGGGTTTTTTAATAGGGTGGAACACAGCTCTCTTCCCCCCAGGAGTAGTAAAGGGTTAACTCATCAGTCTTGGGTGTTTCTGAGGGTGGTCTTGGTGACCCCTGATGTACCACATTTGATATTCACACTGTTATCTTTAGTTCTTTGTAAGTTTGAATAATACACTCAGATCTCTTGTTATTAACTTTCTATANTAAAGGGTTAACTCATCAGTCTTGGGTGTTTCTGAGGGTGGTCTTGGTGACCCCTGATGTACCACATTTGATATTCACACTGTTATCTTTAGTTCTTTGTAAGTTTGAATAATACACTCAGATCTCTTGTTATTAACTTTCTATAGCCATGTATCTTTGACCAGTTGGTTTCAGCTATACTTACTTGTATATTGTCAGAGTTAGCATTTATATACCATCCTGATAAAGATGAAAAGATAATCACTAAGAGGGAAGTAGGAGACTGGAGGAAATTTAGGGAACAAAAGCATATTGGAGTTTGAAGGTGCTCAAGAAATAACAGAAGAAGCTGAAACTGATTAGTTCTATGAAGACCCAGAAGACCTCCTAGAACTAACACCAAAAAAAGATGTTCTATTCTTCATAGGGGATTGTAATGCAAAAGCAGGAAGTCAAGAGATACCTGGAGTAACAGGCAAGATTGGCTTTGGAGTACAACATGAGACAGGGCAAAGGCTAATAGAATTCTGCCAAGAGAACATACTGGTTATAGCAAACACCTTTTTTCAACAACACAAGAGATGACTTTACATATGGACATCACCAGATGGTCTATACTGAAATCAGATTGATTACATTCTTAGCTGAAGATGGAGATGCTGTTTCAGTTCAGTTCAGTCGCTCAGTCGTGTCCGACTCTTTGCGACCCCATGAATCATAGCACGCCAGGNCAGTCTAGAGATCAGGGATCATCCGTGACTGGTCTCTTTGAATAGGCAATAATCAACCTCATTCATTCAACCAATCAATTTAAGGGCATTAATAGATTTTGTTTTTAAAGAACTCATATAAGTGGAAACAATGACAGAGGTTAAATCTTCGAATTAAAAAACTTAAAAAAATGAATAAAATCAATCTCTCATTAGGCAGTAAAACGTAACTGCCTTAAGGCTCAACACACAGACACATACACCACATTTAAGTTGAAATTAAACCCAGTAACACTCTTAACAGAAATATTTATTATTCTCTGGGGGCTTCCCAGGTGGCTCAGTGATAAAGAATCCACTTGCTAGTGCAGAAGCCACAGGAGAGGCGGGTTCGATCCTAGGGTTGGGAAGATCCTCTGGAGGAGGAAATGGCAACCCCCTCCAGTATTCTGGCCAGGAAAATTCCATGGACAGATGAGCCTGGTGGACTATAGTCCATGGGGTCACAGAGTCGGATGTGACTGGGTGAGCGAGCACGCCAACAGGTCAGTGATTTCTACCTTCCCCCGCCCCTGCCCCCGCCCCCGGAAGAATTAGTACCGGTGCTAGCCATCTTTTTCCTTTTGAAATCCAATTCTGTTCCTCAACAGATGCAGATTTCACATCCTTTCTAAGATACATAATTCATGCTTTTAAACTGGGCATCAAACACTGGTCAATGCAAATCTGAGTACATACCTTGGAATCTATGGATTCATCCTGGTTGCCTTCTTTATCTGTAAAGAAATTTTAGGACAACTTAGTCGTCTTTCTTGTTTGGCAATCACAGGTATTATTAAGTGAAAGCAGTTGATAAGTATCATAAATAATAATCAGACACTGGATAATCTAGAATTATCTAAAAATTTGTTGTATTCAACAACTGTTCAGAAAAAACTAAATCAAAGGAAAAAGGGGTGTTGGGGGTGGTATTTCTTCCTCTTTATCCAGGAAGGACAGTAGCTTCATCTGTTACACAGACAGGAAGACCAAGAACATCACCACCAAAACCAGGTATTTCTTCAGACATACCATCCAGTTCTTTTGTATACAGTTAGTCCACTACTGAGCATGAGTTACTAAATTTATAAAAATAGAGCCCTAATTGTGTGGTTTGGGATTCCTCTCCTTCTTTCCCTCTGCTTAGAATCTGGAGTTACTGTAGCTTATTTTAGTGATAACTAGCATTTTATTATTCACTAAGACTACTAAAGATGGACATTAAGAATGATCAGCAGAGTTGCCAAAGATAGTTAGGATCTGTGTTTGACTTCACTGAAGATATAACCAGATAACATCACACTGTCATGTATTCACTCACATGAGATCTAATTATTAGGAAATCAATAGCCTATATTAAATTAACAATAAATCTAATCACTACTTGTATCTTTCTTCCAAATTCATATTAGCTGTTTTGGCTTTGTCAGATTACATTAAGGTTACTTCTGTTATTCTCTGTATTTCTCTGTTAATTCTATTCTAGCTGCTTGTTATTCTTTTTACAGCTTTATATAAACACATTCAGCAAGCCAACTGGCCATTTGCAAATATTTGATCTTTGTATTCCAGTTAAAAAAACAAGTGTCAGATGATCTTCAAGTTTCCTTCTTATTCACTTCAGTATTGCCAGCTCTGTAAGTTATGTGAGAAACTAACCATAGGCAAAAATGCTATAAACTGATTTTTACTAGAAAATGTGGTGCTATGGTTGCCATTTACCTTTACTTCATATGATTATAACCTAAATATTATTGCTAACTTGTTAACAATATTGTTAACTTGTTAACTCTTCAAAGTACAGCAAAAACATGTTTTTGAGTTTGTGTTAGCAAAGCACTGAACTAAACTTTAAGAAGTACAACCACCTCATTATGTACCAAATACTCAATTCTATTTCAGGTTTTGTTTTCTTTGAATATTTCAGAAACCTGTCTACTGGTGAGCTTCTGCCACATATAAAAGTGCTATCAATTCAAAGAAAAATTAAATGATAGTTATTTTCACATTCACTATTTTTAGATCACCTTCCAAATATTTTATTTCTGGTGGGTGGGGAAAAGAGGAGAACAGCATATATCAGTCCCATAGGGCCTATAACATTTAGGTTTATAGGCAGTGATGTCAATGAGTAAACAGTCATTCTTCAGGCTCACTTCTTCACAAGTATTACCCAAAGCCCAAGTTCTAACATATGGTTCAAAGTCCATTTTCAGCAAATCTTTGGAAAAAGGAAAAATAAATTCACCTGTTACACAACTACATTGTAGGTGTGAATGTATTTAATTAGTCATAAACATTAACTAGTTAATATATCAAGGGCAGATATTAAATGTGAAATGTATAGGGTATACCCCCAAATTCTGAAACTTTCTATTAGTCAGAACTCTTAGATCATTAACCACCCAGCTGAGTACCTTGCCACAACAGGTCACATATGTAGCTAATACGTAAATAATATAGATGCCTATAAATAAATTATAAAAAATGTATATTTGAGACACTACAAGCTGTTAGGCATTAGAGTAGCAGGATATGTTTTTGAACTCCCAGAGACATGGAAACTTGTGACATCAGGGTTATTTCATACGAATTGCATCATGCTTCTCTTTCTCTTCTAACAAACCAGGGATATATACTGAGTTACTGCCAAATTAAGAAAATTCCCATTTACTAAACTGGGAAAGCCTACTCCAGATGGTAATCTGAAAGCATCAGCTATTTTCTTTTTCAAACTAATAGGTCCATTCACATAATACTTTATAAGTAAGTTTCTTATAACCGTCAGGTAAGGATGAAAAATACTGAAGTTATATATAAATAAAAAGAATACAGTACTGCTCTTATCAGATTACATATATCAAGCAAGATGAAAAATGCAAAAAGGATACAGTGAAGAGTTAAGGATTTCTCACTCAACAGTACTGTATCCAAATATCATGGTTTACATTACTTTGGTAATCATACTCCCTGCTTTGAAAGAGACCAATTCAAAACTGCAAAGTTTCAAGGATCATCTTTCAGGGGAAAGTGGTCACTACAAATTCATCTTCTAACTTGTCATGTAGATTAAACAGACAGACGGATACACTTTTAAATACAGAAAGTCTGGAAAGTTTAGTGAAAAGAGACCAGACATCCTGTTTCCGGATTTGCCACTGAATCTGTGCAGATCCCAGGATACTGCTGATTCTTTCCCAGGATAATGCTGATTCTTAACTACTCCAAATCCAAGGCCTGGACAACTAGGCTCAAAACCTGGCTTTATGGCATGTCAATGTTACACACGTGGATCAATACGGCAAGCTTGCTTAGCCTTCTTATCCTCAGGTGTCAAAGGGAAGAATATCACCTGCCCTGTTGACTCTCAATAAAGTTTTAAGGAACAAAAGAAGAGTGAAAGGAAACATATTTTGCAATCTGAAATATATGGCGTAACTATTACCTGAAATACCTAGCAGTGGACCTAATTCACAAGACTCCATATTATTTGGCATTAAAAAAAAAAAACAAAAAAAAAAAAACAGAAACAAACAGTAAACCATTTTAACCAGTAAGCCACTTTCTGTCAAAATCAAGAAAACATGTGAGAAGTTAAAGCATGTTTCATTATAATCTGGAGAAAATGAAGGAGAAATATCTTCCAAATCTCCTTTAAATTTATTTATTCAGAAGGAAAAGAAAATGTCTCTAATAAAAGTACAAAATTTTTACACAGCTTCAGGGTAAGTTATTAGATAATAGCTACTAACAATGCCAGGACCAAGATTCCCTTTGCTGGCTGATCAAATTCTACCTGGCAAAAAATGTGACTCACCCCAGGTAACTACTAACAGTCAAACATTTTAAGTCAACACTAAATAGTGAACCAAAGCCTGATTTTTAAATAGGAGAAAAACTTTTTAAGCTAAGAATGAGGCCAACACCTTGTATAAATAAGCTATTTAATGAATAAAAAAGCCAACTGAAAGTCCATGTATTCAATTTATAAAACTCTCTCACTTAAGTGTCTTATCATATTTGCTCTTCATGTCAGCATGCACATCTACATTGTTCTAGTTCGGGTTAAGTAAGGCTTTTTTTACTATTTCTTACACTTTAGTGTGAAGAATCACTTGTGCAGCTTGTTAAATAAACAGATCCCCTAACCCGTTCCAGACCTAAAACTGCATTTTTAACAAACCGTAAGACAAATTCTAATGCAGGTGGTTCCTGGACCACAGGGACTTCACAGCACCGATTTTATACTTCCTTTGATCAAATAACTACTAGCAGTGCTTCAGGAGTTACACCGAGTTTTAAAGATCTGGTCATGAACATAAATTAACAAGAAAAGGGGAGTCGGGGGCAGACTTTAAAGCATGATGTTGGCAGTAAAGTAACTGGCATATGTTTGCTGCTTTTGAAATGGTGTCTTACACCACATTATGGATAGAATTTTAGGTTTAGATCTCTTATTTTAGAAGCACAATGACGTTACAGCACTGACTTACAACTAGGACAGATAATTTGAGGATTCAAATAACCATCTGGGAAATTTTCTGTTGGGAAAAAAAAAAGCATTGACATTTATACCCTGCCTTGTTCCAAAAAAATTTAAAGCCACCAAACAGCTGTTTCGTTAACTGAAACCAATTAAAATTCAAAAGCTTTACTGTACTAATTCTTTCTTTACCAACACTTAGAAACACTAAGTGCTTCTTTACCAACACTCTCAAAACAGACGTTTTCAGATGTTGGCAGAATAAACTATTAAAGAAGGGAAATGATAATTTCCACAGCTAGGGTATAAATTAGCTAATTGGGAAAATAATACAAAGGCACATGAATCTATTTATGCAAAAAAAAAGTTAAATCTAGAGGCTATCCACTTTACACTGAGAAAAAAAAAACAAGTTTTTTCTTTTCTTGAAAAATGACCGTCAGCAAACATGGGTCAGCTCAGAAACCCTGTGACACAGTAAAAAAAAAAAAAAAAAAAAAAGACACTTTATCAGGAATTATTTCTTTAAAAAGGGTACCAGACTAGGGACGATCACATCAAAAGCCTTCGTTCTTCTTTTTTTAAAAAAAATAAACAGAGACAGGATCATCTGAGGTGTCATGCAAACCCAACCAAACACTATCAACATCCTGCTTTTTTGATGGACCTGGATCTGCCCAGGGGATAAGCTCAGGTTGTGCGAAGTTTCTCAAGCGACGGAGCACAGCATCTCCATGGCAGTCGTGGGTCCGTAAGCTGTCGGGGATCATGCCCATCGAATCAGTCCTCTTTCCTCAGGAGTCGTGCAAGTTTGTCAAGTGAGGAGAGGCGTGAGCAGTGTGTCGGGGGGGACCCTTCTCTTCCTCCCCTCGCAAGCTCCCCTCAACAAACACTCTGGCCCCGGGCATCCTAAACCCAACAGAGGACCGTGAGCGACAGGCGAGGGCGAGGCTGGAGCCCCCACGGCCCTGCCACGGGAAGGAGGCCGGAACGGGGGGCGGTGGCTCCCGGCCTCCAGTCCGAGGGGGGCGGATACTGACCCGAAGACGCCAAGGCCGAGCCCAGCAGCACTGCCCAGAGCAGCACCGTCAGCCCGACCCGGACCCGCATCCTGCTCCCAAGAGCCGCTGCCACCCCCCGGAGCTGTCTCTTCCGCCTTGGCCACCACCAGCTCAGGCTCCGCCGCCGCCGCCGCCGCCGCCACCTCCGCCTCGTCGCTGCGCTTCCTGCTCTGGTCTCCTTCCTCCACCCCTTCCCAGACCTCCCTGCCTCAGCAGGCAGCCAATCCACGCCCGCCGCCGCGTACGCCTCGCCCAATCGTCGCGGCCCTCCCCGCCCACCTCATTTCCCCGCCCCCAAGGTCAAGGATTCTACCAATCGCAACGCGCGATTCTCACACTGGCTTTCCGGTTGGACCACGGCCTCAGAGACATGGCCCCAGCTAATTGGTAAGCTCCTTGGTTTAACCATCCCGGAATCGGAGCGAGAGCCCGGAATTGGACGAGGGTAGTCACCCAGGAGACTGCAATTCCCACAATGCACTCCATGGGCCTCTCTCTCCGGTGTGGCCTCTTGGGAAACGTAGTCCGTCCTAGGGCACTATTTAAAAGCGCCGATTCTGTAGAAGTTAAAGAGAACTTAGCTAACACCTGAGCGAGACGCTTTCTTAAGGCCATGAACCCAGAGTTCTTTTTTTGGGGGGCGCCAAGTAAATATCAAGAAGGGGCCTCTCAGGTGGTGCTAGTGGTAAAGAATCCTCCTGCCAATACAGGAGACCTGGGTTCCATCCCGGGGTCGCAGAAGAACCCCTAGAGGAGGAAATGGCACCTCACTTCAGTATTCTTGCCTGGAAAATTCCATGGACAGAGGAGCCTGGCAGGCAACAGTTTGTGGGGCTCTCAAAGAGTTCCCCGGGACTGAGCGACCGAGTGCACAAATATGAAGAAACACACATTATGAAGTTAAGAGTTTGTAGTGCGTTAAGCTCTTCTTCCTCTTAGTTTTATTTAGAGAATTTGGATTGGGCATAGTGATAACAGCACTGAGGAAAAAATACAATGGCTAGACTGAATGCAAGATATTTCTTTTTAACTTAAATGAAACAGTACCTGGTATAGGGATACCAGGTTGGCACTCACTCACCAGCCTCCTTTCCCCTACAAAACAAAATAAAATAAATCCTACTCAGTATCAGAAAAACATCTACTTCTGCTTTATTGATTACACCAAAACCTTTGACTGTGTAGATCACAACACACTGGAAAAATTTTCAAGAGATGGGAATACCAGATTACCTTACCTGCCTCCTGAGAAATCGGAATGCAGGTCAAGAAGCAACAGTTAGAACTGGACATGGAACAACAGACTGGTTCCAAATTAGGAAAGGAGTACATCAAGGCTGTATGTTGTCACCCTGCTTATTTAACTTACATGCAGAGTACATCATGTGAAATGCTGGGCTGGATGAAGCACAAGCTGGAATCAAGATTGCCAGGAGAAATATCAATAACCTCAGTTATGCAGATGACACCACTCTTATGGCAGAAAGCAAAGAAGAACTAAAGAGCCTCTTGATGAAAGTGAAAGAAGAGAGTGAAAAAGCTGGCTTAAAACTGAACGTTCAAAAAATGAAGATCATGGCATCTGGTCCCATCACTTCATGGCAAATAGATGGGGAAACAATGGAAAGAAACANGGCTGGATGAAGCACAAGCTGGAATCAAGATTGCCAGGAGAAATATCAATAACCTCAGTTATGCAGATGACACCACTCTTATGGCAGAAAGCAAAGAAGAACTAAAGAGCCTCTTGATGAAAGTGAAAGAAGAGAGTGAAAAAGCTGGCTTAAAACTGAACGTTCAAAAAATGAAGATCATGGCATCTGGTCCCATCACTTCATGGCAAATAGATGGGGAAACAATGGAAAGAAACAGTAACATACTTTATTTTCTTGGGCTTCAAAATCACTGCATATGGTGACTGCAGCTGTGAAACTAAAAGATGCTTGATCCTTGGAAGAAAAGGATCAACCTAGAAAGCGTGTTAAAACTCAGAGACATTACTTTGCTGACAATTGATCTAGTCAAAGCTATGGTTTTTCCAGTAATCATGTATGGATGTGGGAGTTGTACTATAAAGGAAGCTGAGCACTGAAGAATTGATACTTTTGAGCTGTGGTGTTGGAGACTCTTGAGAGTCACTTGGACTGCAAGGAGATCAAACCAGTCAATCCTAAAGAAAATCAACCCTGAATATTCATTGAAAGGACTGATGTTGAAGCTGAAACTCCAATACTTTGGCCACCTCATGCGAAGAACAGACTTATTGGGAGAGACCCTGATGCTGGGAAAGATTGAGGGCAGGAGGAGAAGGGAATGACAGAGGATGAGATGGCTGGATGATATCACCGAGTTGATGGACATGAGTTTGAGCAAGCTCCAGGAGTTATTGATGGACAGGGAAGCCTGGTGTACTGCAGTCCATGAGGTCACAAAGAGCCAGACACAACTGAGCAACTGAACTGACTAACAGATCATGTCAATGCTAGTTATTTTTACAAGGGTCACCAGATAATAATAATCTGGAAAGGGGGGCCAACAGTCTTTGGAAAACTCTTTCACACATTTGTGCTCATCACTCTCCTTTTGTCAGTTACATTGTTCTCTTCATTGACTACCTAGGTCTTAGGTTGACTAGGTTCACATATCTAGGTTGACATATTTGGAGATAAAGGTGACAATGAGTACACTGCGGAAGTGGAAATAGTCTTGTGTGTTAAGCACCAACTCCAGCATGCTCTCACGAGGTAGCAGGACAGTGGCTTAATGCTCCTGCTCCTTCAAAAAACTGTGTCATTCTGTTTTCCTTAGCATTCACCCAGTCAGCTCTTAGGTCTGGAACCTAGACATTCTGAGTTTGGGATTTTGGAGAAGTTCACACTGGACACGAATCTTGATACCATTTGTGTTCCATCTTCTCTGATGAAGAGTCCTCTTTTCTAGGAAAAGGATAAAAAAACTCTTGTTCAACATTCACATTGGAGAAGACTAAGGACAAATACTGTCCCATGAGAAAGAGTTCTCTTTTCTAATACTGTCTTACCACCATTCATCTCTATTTTTGTCACTAACAGTGCTTCCTTAGAGTTCCTCTGATTTTTAAATTATAGAGTAAAATCTATTATATTAAGTAGGCCATTTTCCCCTTTCTCACTGAAAACTTCCCTGCTGGCCCTCATTTTCCCTTACCTGCCTGATGCACCTGAGTTCTAGCCATATTCACCAACACTGTTCTCTTTTCCCTCTAACCTAAACTACATACCACAGCCAGATTAATTTTCCTTAAACACTGCTTTCAACTGCTCTTTCAAAAATTTCCAGTGGCTGGCTTTGTCATAGAATAAAAAAAAATTAGAACTTCTACTGACAAAATAGGAACTTGTACAGATAGTTCTACTTTCTTGGGGAGGGGGGATTATTGGGAAAGAAACTTCTGCCTTCCACAAGAGAAGCAGTGATTATCTGATTAATAAGATTGAGGAAAGCTCACTGCTTGGTTAAGATCTAACTTCATCTTTTTTCTTTACTGAGTGCTTCTTACATTGAAAGCCCTGTGCTAGGCACTGCAATGATAAATTGCCAACCTCTCCTCTACTATTTTCTCAATTTCTGCATTGATACTCTCTTGTTTTCTCTTGGGCTCCTTTGCCATCTGCCCACTGCTCTGCTGCTGCTTCTTAGCCACAACCCTGGCATCTTCCCAGTTTCACTGGCATTTCATCTTAGCTGAGCCTTCTTTCAGGCCATTCTTCATTAATCCTTATTTCTCTTAAGTGTCTGCAGAACAGTCACAAACTTGCCTTTTAAATTAGTGGTACTTTGCTGAGACCAAAGACAATTATACAATTACCTGTATCGTATATAGCATTGAACTTGTCATCTATTAGCCTTAGATGATTGTTCATTGATTAATGATGTGTGTGTGTGCTCAGTTGCTCCATCATGTCCAGCTCTTTGCGAGCCCATGGACTATAGCCTGCCAGGCTCCTCTGCCCATGGAATTTTCCAGGCAAGAATTTTGGAATGGGGTGTCATTTCCTCCTACTCCAGGGGAGCTTCCAGACCGAGGGATTGAACCCAAGTCTCCTGCATTGGCAGGTGGATTCTTTACCACTAGTGCCTCCTGGGAAGCCCTGATTAATAGATACACCTTACCAATAAAGTGTTCTAACAATATTTTCAAGGCACATGTTATGTACCATAGATTAATCTTAAAATATCTACCATAATTTTATCTTACAGGAAATATTAAGGAGCCCTTGTGCCCCTATTACACAGGAAATTGACTTCACTCCTATTCACTTCATCTGAAAAATAGATATGTTGATCATTCCCTCTTCACCAAGTCACTAACCAGGTCTATTGTGAAGTTCAAAAGAGATAGGGGTAAGGAGGAGTGATTTCCTCATTATAGAATTGCCTACACATGTTATTTCTTAGGAGAAGGCAATGACAAGCCACTCCAGTACTCTTGCCTAGAAAATCCCATGGATGGAGGAGCCTGGTAGGCTGCAGTTTGTGGGGTCGCTATGAGTCGGACATGACTGAGAGACTTCACTTTCACTTTTCACTTTCACGCATTGGAGAAGGAAATGGCAACCCACTCCAGTGTTCTTGCCTGGAGAGTCCCAGGGACAGGGGAGCCTGACAGACTGCCATCTATGGCACAGAGTCGGACATGACTGAAGCGACTTAGCAGCAGCAGCAGCAGCGGTTATTTCTTACTGATTCTTTGAGGCAAAGGAGCAAAACAAGTTAAAATTAGCTTTTATTAAGACTGATAAAGTTAACTTTATTACCTTAATTTGAAAAGGGTTTAGAGCTGCTAAAGCTATTGTCTTAGGCCAGCAATGAATTACTGACATGTTTTGAGACCTTAACTCCCTGGGGAAATTCTAAGCCTCATGAGCAGGTCTATAAAATGGTGTGGGAAAGCCAGGTTTATTTTGTCAGTCTGCTACCTTGCATGATGATTAATTAGTGAAAAGGTTGTAGATTTTCCATGACTTTATCCAGACTGAGCATACACTCCTCAAGGTTTCCTGCCAACATTCCCAGTTAAAGTTGTGTACTCAGTCAATTTGCACAAAATGTTAGCATTATTTATTAATTCATAGACTGCTTTACTATTTGCTCAGCTGTCTGTACCCTGTTCTACTTGCTCATGTCAGTGTTCTAGGTCATTGCTATAGATTTCCAAGTTACAGAACACCTTTTTGCTCTGCATTATGACACAGCATAGGACCCCAGAGGAGGGAGACAATAAGTGGCTTGAAATTGATGTTACTTTATTCTATTGAAATGAATCAAACAATCCATAACTATTCAGAAACTCTGGAACATATTGAGCATGTGAATTCAGCTTGCTCTTCGTTTAAGGATGGTGAGATAGCCCTCAGAGCCTTTTCCTGAGAACAGAGTGATGATCAGCATCTCTAGTCAAGTATCCTTACCCATGTTATTTTTAGAGATCTATTTGAGTTGGCGAAAATGTGTGAAGACTGCCGGTGCTTGAATTATCGTATCTGCCAGTGCAGACTTAGGGAGAGAGGAGGAATTGTAGGTTTTCCCCTCGGGGCTTGGAGAAGAATTTTTCTTTCAGGTAGATGAGGGGAATCAAAGTCATTATTTTTATGTTTGTTTTTCATGGATAAGTGAAAATATAGGTCCTTACATCGTATTGTAAGATAGAACCTAGCATCTTTTTCTGTACATTCTGAGCTCTTTGAGTAAGTGGATAATGGTTTTATATTGCATTGTATCACCTGGAATTCCAGATTGTATATGGCAAGCCAATAATTAGTAATCAAAACAAACAAGCTTTAAATGTTCCAGTCACTTTCTATGATTATAACTGTCTCCTAGAAGTCAAGTGTAGATCCAAGATTGCAGAGACGTGTATGCAGTATACTACCCAAGTGTGTAGCAACAGAATGAATGGGGTTGGGTGTGTGAGTGTAAGGCTCTGTTTACCGAGTTTCATCCAGAACTGATATTTACTTTGGAGGTGTGTATTCTTTCTGAGCAGTATTGACTCACAACAGAGAAAGGAAAAGTCAGGATAGCTTTATACCTTGAATAAACAGACAGGCATCATTTGACCTGGTTTTTTCATAAATTTAACTTCCCTGGTGGCTCAGATGGTAGAGTGTCTGTGTACAATGCAGGAAACCTGGGTTCGATCCCTGGGTTTGGAAGATCCCCTGGAGAAGAAAATGGCAACCCACTCCAGTATTCTTGGCAGGAAAATCCCATGGACAGAGGAGCCTAGTAGGCACAGTCCATGGGGTTGCAAAGAGTCGGACACAACTGAATGACTTCACTTTCTTTTTTTATTTATTTATTTATTTATTTATTTATTTTTAAATTTAACTTTACAATACTCTATTGGGTTTGCCATACATCGACATAAATCCACCACAGTCACTTTCTTTTCACTTCTTTCTGGAGAAAGGCTGGGTTACAATTAAATTTCAGTAAGAATTTGATTATGTGAATCTTAGAAAATGGAGATAAATCAATGGGAGCTCCCATTAGGTTCAGAATACTTAACTCGTCTGTAGATGGCAGTGTGTTTCATTTGTGAATGTTGGATTAGGAACATTATATTCATAGGATAATCTTTCCTTTCTTCCTTCAACGGTTCAACAAATATTTGGGTGGCACATTCAATGCCCTCCAGGCAAAGACCAACCAAACGAATACACCAGTCATTGAACTGGGTTTAGTGCTTACTGCAATGAGGAAGAACACACACACCATATGGTTTCTCAGGATGGGGGATTTAAATGAAAACTGTTTTAGGATTTGGGATTTAGCTGGGTGATTTGTGGGAGAATCCAGGGGAGCCAGGTTTGCTCTCGACTGGATGCTATTAGAAGTATCCCTGATTTCTATAATTTGGTAGAAATCAATCAGTAAACCCCCTTGGGCTGCAAGGAAATTCAACCAGTCCATCCTAAGGGAGATCAGTCCTGGTGGTCGTTGGTAGGACTGATGTTGAAGCTGAAACTCCAATATTTTGGCCACCTGATGCAAAGAGCTGACTCAATTGAAAAGACCCTGATGCTGGGAAAGATTGAGGGCAGAAAGAGAAGGGGACAACAGAAGATGAGATGGTTGGATGGCATCACCGACTTNTGTTGAAGCTGAAACTCCAATATTTTGGCCACCTGATGCAAAGAGCTGACTCAATTGAAAAGACCCTGATGCTGGGAAAGATTGAGGGCAGAAAGAGAAGGGGACAACAGAAGATGAGATGGTTTGATGGCATCACCGACTTGATGGACATGGGTTTGGGTGGACTCTGGGAATTGGTGATGGACAGGGAGGCCTGGTGTGCTGCAGTTCATGGGGTTGCAAAGAATCAGATATGACTGAGCGACTGAACTCAATTGAACTGAATTGATAAACCTCATCTTAAGGGAGATGAGATTAGAAGGAGGATAAATCTGTCATTGGTGAAGAAGCAGCAGTTACTCATTTGGGCCAAGAGAAGACATATTTAGTGTTTTGCGAGTGGCACAGGGAACTTGTTTTTGTCTGTGTTTGGGTAAAATTATGAAATCATTGTATCTTGGTCTCAGAGTAACCTGTCTGCGAGTGGTATTCTGTGACATTGTTTATGTCCAACAGGAAAACAACAGGGCCTAGGTGTGCGTGCCAAGGGTGGCTTCTGAATGCCATGGACTGCTCTTTGTTTATCCTTCTCAGTCCCTCCTGGGAGGCCCTTGATGCTGGGAATTCAGCAATCCACACAGCACACAAAAGTTATGGAGTTTATATTCTAGTAGGAGGAGAAAAAAAGAATAAGTTATACTATATTAGAAGATGATAAATGCTCTAGAGAAAAACATAGAACAGAAGGAATTAAGATTCGAAGGGGAAGGTTAGGACCACTTAAATTTGAAGAAGGGAGGTCAGGAGGTTTCCCTGTAACACACATATTTGAACAAAGATTTATATTGATAAGCGTATTAAGCCATAAAGATGTGAGAGTGAGGAACCTTCGGGAATAAGGAGAAGGAAACAAAGGTTCGAGGGGAGAATCCCACCTGTTGTGCTCTAAGAACAGCAAGGAGGCCAGTGCTGCAGAGGGACTTGCAAGTGAAGGGGATGTCAGAGAAGAGATGGGGCCGGATGGTTTAGGGATTTGCCGTCAATATTAAGGGGTAATCAGAACACTACTTTTTAATACTCAGAGACTGACTATCTGGAAGTGTGGCTTGAATAAGAGCCTAGAGCTTTCCCCTGTGCCGTGCTGCAATGACCAAATTAATTACACAAACCTCTTTGTTAATCGTTCGGCCAGATGCTAAAGTGGTGGTTTCCTTCATAGCTCAGTCGGTAAAGAGTCTGCCTGCAGTACAGGAGACCCGGGTTAGATTTCCGGGTAGGAAGATCCCCTGGAGAAGAAAATGGCATCCCATTCCAGTATTCTTGTCTGGAGAATCCCATGGACAGAGGAGCCTGGTGGGCTACAGTCTATGGGGTTGCAAGAGTTTGACAGGACCGAGAGAATAAGCACGCAGCACACATATGCTAAAGTAATCAATTAAAACAATTGTATTTGAAAGTTTGATTCATAGGAGGTTCTTACACTGGTTAGAAATTGAGATGGAAAAGTGTAAAATAGCCATTATCAAGAGAAGGATGGTCAAATAAGTATTTTCAAAATATTGAAGTAATGCTATAAATGCAACCCTTTCACAGTAAATTAGGAATTTTGATCATCTCCTGTACTTGAATAGGCCCCCACCTATGCTGGGATGACTTCGTGTAAATCTAACTCAAAGAGGTACATTGACAAAATACTAAATATATGTGTTAAATATATTAAAATAATAATCACCAAATATTAATATCAATGAATTTAACAGTAATTAAACAATTAACTAAATAAATATTGATAAGTTAAATGCAAATTAGTAAATTAAATATATATTAAGAAATCAAATATATATCCATATATTCATGGTAAACATGTGTATACACAGACACACATGTATATAATTAAAACAATTGAGAATAAATTGCAGACATGATGCCTCTTTATCCCTACATGTATTAGTGAGTATTTTTTGAAAACAAAGACTTGGAAATCCCATGGAGAGATGAGTGTGGCAGGCTACAGTCCATGGGGGTCACAAAAGAGCCACACCACATAGCTATTAAACAACAACAACAAATAATCACAAAACTGTTATCAAAGTTTAGGAATTTACCACTGATTCAAATGCTATCGTCTAGTCTAGCAACGTTATTCAGATTGTCCTGGTTTGTCATGTCTCATTAGTCATCCTTTAATGTGGTACATCCTTTAATGTGGTAATCCTTGTGGATTATTAATGGGGTACAGTTCTTGAAGGTGTGTGTGTGACTGTGTTTTCCTGAACCTCACTATATTGACATTTTTTAAGTGTTTAAGCAAGTTATTTCCTAGAAGGTGCCCTAATTTCAGTCTGTGCCATTACACACATTTGGTAAGAATACCTTAGAGGTGATGCTGAATTCTTCTCAGTGCATCACATCAGGAACCAAATGTTGTTGGTTAGTCCTGGCAATAATTTTGATGAGGAGAGATGCCTCCACTATATTTTTCATTTGTAATTAGTATGTATCTTGTAGAAGGTACTTTGAGATATTGTAATTATCTCATTAGCCCTCAAACATACTAGCTTTGCTGGGTGTATTCATGTTTCTTGACTGAATCAATAATTACTATGGTGATTGACAAATGGTTATTTTCTGATTCCATCATTCTTTCTGAATTTATTATTAGCTTTCTAGTGTAGGCAGAGCATTGTCTTTTAATTTATTTATTCATTTAATGAATTTACATTGGTACAGACCCATGTATCCTTTCAGTGTTCAGTTCAGTAGCTCAGTCATGTCCGACTCTTTGTGACCCCATCGACTGCAACACGCTAGGCTCACTGTCCATCACCAACTCCCGGAGTTTACTCAAACTCATGTCCATTGAGTCGGTGATGCCATCCAATCATCTCATCCTCTGTCGTCCCCTTCTTCTCCAGCCTTCAATCTTTCCCAGCATCAGGGTCTTTTCCAGTGAGTCAGCTCTTTGCATCAGGTGGCCAAAGTATTGGAGTTTCAGCTTCAATAACAGTCCTTCCAGTGAACACGCAGGACTAATCTCCTTTAGGATGGACTGGTTGGATCTCCTTACAGTCCCAGGGACTCTCAACAGTCTTATCCAACACCACAGTTCAAAAGCATTACTTCTTCAGTGCTCAGCTTTCTTTATAGTCCAACTCTCACATCCACACGTAACTACTGGAAAAACCATAGCCTTGACTAGATGGACCTCTGTTGGCAAAGTGATGTCTCTGCTTTTTAATATGTTGTCCAGGTTGGTCATAACTTCCACTCCAAGGAGTAAGTGTCTTTTAATTTCATGGCTGCAGTCACCATCTGAAATGATTTTCAGTTCAGTTCAGTTCAGTTCAGTCCCTCAGTTGTGTCCGACTCTTTGTGACCCCATGAATTGCAGCNAGGTCTGGAGACAGGTAGAAGAGGCCACTTTAACGAGGCTCCTTGAAGGCCATGAGAGCAACCTCATTTTTAAAATTTTATTTTTCTTTTATATTGGGGTATAGTTGATTTACAATTTTGTGTTAGTTTCAGATGCACAAGAAATTGATTCAGTTATACTCATACATATATCCACTCTTTGTCAGTTCCTTTTCCCATGTAGGTGACCTCAGAATACTGAGTCGAGTTCACTGTGCTCCACAGTAGGTCCTTATGATTAGCCAAGGGCAAAGGTGGGGAGGAGGGATAGATTAGGAGCTAGGGATTAACATAGACATACTACTAGACAGAAAATAGATAAGCCATGGGGGAATGGCCTCATTTTTCTGCTGAGCTAGGAATCTGAGCACTGGTTGGAATATGTGAAGATCTCTGAAGTTAATAGAAGCCTCTAGTAAAGAAAGAGGGAAAATGCTCCACAGAGTGGAATTTTCCACCACTTGTCCCACATTCAAACCTATTTNTGAGAGTTGGACTGTGAAGAAGGCTGAGTGCCGACGAATTGATGGTTTTGAGCTGTGGTGTTGGAGAAGACTCTTGAGAGTCCCTTGGACTTCAAGGAGATCCAACCAGTCCATTCTGAAGGAGATCAACCCTGAGATTTCTTTGGAAGGAATGATGCTAAAGCTGAAACTCCAGTACTTTGGCCACCTTGTGCGAAGAGTTGACTCATTGGAAAAGACTCTGATGCTGGGAAGGATTGGGGGCAGGAGGAGAAGGGGACGACCAAGGATGAGATGGCTGGATGGCATCACGGACTCGATGGACGTGAGACTGAGTGAACTCTGAGAGATGGTAATGAACAGGGAGGCCTGGCATGCTGCAATTCATGGGGTTGCAAAGAGTCGGACATGACTGAGCGACTGAACTGAACTGATGTTTTTCTCATGATGAGATTGGGTTTTGTGAGGAAGATCACAGAGGTGAAGGGCACTCGTATCAGCTCGATGGATGTGGCTTATCACTGAGGTTCAGGTTGACCTGATCTCACCTGACTGAGGTCATGTTTGTCAGCTTGCTCCACTGAAAGTGCTCATTTTTTCCCTTTCTGTTTTGTATTCTGAGGAAGAAGCCTTTTTGTCTCTTTTGAGTCTCAAAGAAAAGAGCCTGTGTCTCCAGCAGTGATTGTTTGGCAGGGTTTCCATAAGCAGTTTATTATTTGTGGTGCAAGGAACATTGTTGTTCAGTCACTCAGTCGTGTCCCACTCTTCGCAACCCCATAGACTGCAGCACTCCAGGCTTCCCCGTCCTTCACTATTTCCTGGAGTTTGTTCAAACTCATGTTCATTGAATCAGTGATGCTATCCAGCCATCTCATCCTCTTTCCCAGCATCAGGGTCTTTTCTAATGAGTTGGATCTTCGCGTCAGGTGGCTGAAGTATAGGAGCTTCATCTTCAGTATCAGTCCTTCCGATGAATATTCAGGGTGGATTTCCTTTAGGACTGACTGGTTTGGAACATTAGAAAACAATATTTGGACCCATTTGCATGTATGACTAGTGAAAGTGAAAGTTGCTCAGTCATATCTGACTCTACAGTCCCTGGAATTCTCCAGGGGATCTTCCCAACCCTGAGATCGAACCTAGGCCTCCCGCATTGCAGGTGGAATTCTTTAGCAGCTGAGCCACAAGGGAAGCCCAAAAGCTTAGTATCCTCTAAGCACAAGAGGATGCTTAAACCTCCCGCCTGGACAGGGACATGAACCTGGACCCTCAGATTAAAAGTCTGATGCTCTACCAACAGAGCTACCCAGGCTCCTGACGGCTCTTGTCTTGGAAAGAGAAGATTTGCCTTGTGCTGGGTGTAAGGAGGAAGGAAGCCTTCACTGGTAATGCTAAGCCCGTGTTACATTCGTGTTCCTTGTTTGACAGACACCAATGGACAAGCCTGCCAAGCCTGTGCCAGGCATTTCAGGATCGGGGCGAGTGTAGGTGGAGGCTTACAGACCATGTTTCCAATGAAATAAAAATTATAAATTAAGCAAACCAGCTGTTGAATTATATTCTATCCTCCTGCCAAAAGAAATACTCCTTCACAAAATCATGTGCAAAGCTAGAGGACATCAATAACTGCAAGTTGGCAAATACTGAAGGCAGCTGAATTTAATTATTATCACACATGCCCAGGTGTTCTGTTGATGGTCATGTCATAAAGACATAGATAATTTACAAGTTACACATTTATTCCAGAATTTTAATTTTTCCTGTCTTGGATTCAGCAATATCTCCACTTGAGTTGTTTAATCAAGATTTTTCACAACACTTCTGCTTTGTTAAGGAGTGCCAAATTAGGTAATCCTTCTTAAGGCACTGAAGGTTTTAGATAGTTTTTTTATTCCAAATTGGGGAAACCAGTTTGCTGAGGCTATAGCAATTTGAATTGCCAATAAAGTTCTTAAAGCACTACTTAAATTCAGAAATATACCACTAATATTATATAACATGTTCAAATATTGTGATAGGGTTGCATGTGGTAAATTGCATCTATTATAGAAAATATTACATATTTCAATTCATGACAAAATTGCTATTTTATATCATAATTTAAATTTTTTNTACTTAAATTCAGAAATATACCACTAATATTATATAACATGTTCAAATATTGTGATAGGGTTGCATGTGGTAAATTGCATCTATTATAGAAAATATTACATATTTCAATTCATGACAAAATTGCTATTTTATATCATTATTTAAATTTTTCTTTTCTTTTTTTTTTTACTTTATTTTACTTTACAATACTCTATTGGCTTTGCCATACATCGACATGAATCCACTTTAGAGTAATAACTGGGTCAATTCATGAATCTTCTTTCAAATTTCTCAATGTGGTATTATAAATAGAACTTTAAAGTAGTGGTTAGGTATTCAATTTATTAAAAATCTGTGTTCAATTAACAAAATATCCTGATCTATGATTTACCAGAAGATAGGCTTTCTAACATTTGTTTTGAAAATGTTTATATGTACTCATGAAAATATTTTCATTTTCTTTTTCTAAATTCTTTATAGTTTATTAGAATCTCACTTTGTTGTCTATTTTATATCAGTTTCTTTCAGTTTGGAAAAAAAATGTCTGAAATTAAAAATACATAGTTTAATAGCTTTGGAAGTGGAATATTATAGTAGATCTGTTTTGTTTCTTTTTTAAAAATAAGCAATGGATCATTTGTATTCATTCAAATGAATATAGATAGCACACATTCAAAATTAATTTCAATTTTGATGTTTATTCACTTTTTATTTGGGAACATTATTTTACTGAATTCTCCTAATACATCTTAGTCTTGTCTAAGCAGGATCTAGTTACTTTAAGGAGAATATATTCCACACCTCATTACGTGCTAAATTTTGGTTTAGTGTGAAATTTCATGTTCCATCATGGTAGTCCATCTTTGGGCAGGTCGAGAAAACACCAAATTCCATCTCTGGAATTGTTCCAAAGGGCAGCACCCCTGTTGGTTCAGATGAGCCATTTCTCCCAGAAGTAAGTTCCAACTGTGTTCCACACAGCACAGATGCTTCGGGACTTTTGGTACAAATTTTGGCTGACTCATCTTCTTCTTTGCCAGCTATGTGAGTGCGATTGGGCAAGCCTTTCAACTTGTTTTTTCCATCAGTCTCCTGTCAGTCCCTAAAACCGAAAGCTATTTTCTCAGGTTTTCAGTAAAGGCTAAACTTATTTTCACAACTGCTGTAAAACCCCGTGAAATACATAAATGTTAACTTGTTTTCCTTTTCTTGTAGTTCAGCAATACATGTAATGAAGACACGTTTCTTTGATATGAATTTTGATGCTTCTACAGCCTGACTGCACTGAGTGATAATAACTTTTTAAAGTTGTATATGTTTTCTTTTCTCACTTTATTGGTCATCAGATTCATGGCCTCATCTTGAATTTTCAGTCCTTAAGAATGTTCATTCACTTCATTATGTTGATCTGCATTATATTTCTGTTTATTTTTGCACCTTAAATTTAAACCATTTGTACTAAACCTGAATATTTTCCATTGTTTTCTGTAAATACTTTGCTTTTATTGAGCCAAAAAGCATCATTATGCTTGGCAAGTTTTAGATACAGAGTGTCATTTTTTTAAAGAACATCACAATAAGGGTCTCAATTGGAATCACTTATGTTTACTGAATATTATTGACTGTACTTTATTTATCCCTTTTTTCAGTGTTATAATTGCATTTGTATTTTTTATGTGTGAGAATTATATTTTGTGATGTGTAGTTGTACCTTTATTTGGTAAAGAATATGAGGTTGTAGGGCCTAGAGGGGTATTCTTGCCTGGAGAATCCCATGGACAGAGGAGCCTGGTAGGTTACAGTCCATAGGGTCACGCAGAGCCGGACAGGACTGAAGTGACTTAGCACACGTGCATGCATGAGGTTGTAGCAACTTCATCTGATCTATTCATATTGTGAATTGATGAGAAAATTTTGCTAATTTGCATTTTTAAAATACCAATTACATTTTCATTAGAGAATATATAGTAAATTGTTCTTTATGTGAATCATGCTTGACAGAAATTTGCTCATTTTTTTTGGTTCCTAGCTGAAAAATATTTAAGCAACATGCTGAGTTCCACTTTCATATATTTCATTTCTTTCATGACCTCAGTGATCTACAGCATTAGGCAACAGAANATTAGAGAATATATAGTAAATTGTTCTTTATGTGAATCATGCTTGACAGAAATTTGCTCATTTTTTTTGGTTCCTAGCTGAAAAATATTTAAGCAACATGCTGAGTTCCACTTTCATATATTTCATTTCTTTCATGACCTCAGTGATCTACAGCATTAGACAACAGAACTCAAAATATGTATAATTTAGCCACATTTTCATCTAAAATATGCATGCAAATAAATTTGAAAATAAAAGTTAATATTTTATGTATGTTAAACATTTTTATTTTGAAGGACTCAAAATTATGTCAAAATGAAAGGTGATGTATACATTATAATGAATGAATATAAACTTTTAACAAAAATGAGAACACTTTAACATAATTTTTCTTAAAATTTAATTATATCACATTCAATATTTCATAAAAATAAAATGAGATGCATTTCCAGCATTCAATGTCCATATAGCTGCCAATGTAAAGAATCAATATCAAGCTTCATACATGTTATATCTAAACCTATTTCCACAAATATAAGGGTAATATAAACTATTGAAAATTGCAAAATGCCGTTTGCAACTGCTGTGAACATCTTGAAATTTGTGAGACTCTTCTGAACTGTGAATTGGAATAGGAAGTGCATCAGGAAAAAATACGGAGAAGGCACTGGCAACCCGCTCCAGTACTCTTGCCTGGAAAATCCCATGGACGGAGGAGCCTGGTAGGCTGCAGTCCATGGGGTAGGGAAGAGTGGGACACAACTGAGCGACTTCACTTTCACTTTTCACTTTCATGCATCAGAGAAGGAAATGGCACCCCACTCCAGTGTCCTTGCCTGGAGAATCCCAGGGACGGGGAGCCTGGTGGGCTGCTGTCTATGGGGTTGCCCAGAGTCAGACACGACTGATGTGTCTGACTTAGCTTCTCCAGGGGATCTTCCCAACCCTGGGATCAAACCCAGGTCTCCCGTGTTGCAGGCTGATTCTTTACCAGCTGAGCAGCCAGGGAAGCCCAATAGATTGATAGACAGAAGGTAAACAGCTTTCCTGAGTTCTGTGAGCTGAACTAGTGAGACAGACACAGCAGCAGGAAATATAGATGCTTAGCAGCAGCAGCAGCAGCAGGAAAATATAGATGCTTGTCATTACTGGGAAATGATAGTTTATGTTGAAAGAATCTGTCTTAGTACCCCTTCAGACTGCTTTAACAAAATACCATTAATTGAGTGACTTATAAACAGCAGAAGTTTATTGTTCATAGTTCCGGAGGCTTAGAAGTCCGAGATCAGGTGCCAGTTTCATGGCTGGGTTCTGGTGGGAGCTTTCTTGCAGACACATGCCTTTCTGCCGTGTCCTCCTAAGGCAGGGGCCATGCTGGGGAAGCGGAGCCTGGAGAGCGCAGGGAAGACCCAACCCCGGGCATTTCCTCCATCTGGATGCTCTTGTGTCTTTTATCACGTCCTTTTATAATAAACTGGTGAGTGAAAGTCGCTCAGTCGTGTCTGACTTTTTGCGGCCCCATGGGCTATACAATCCATGGAATTCTCCAGGCCAGAATACTGGAGTGAGTAGCCTTTCCCTTCTCCAGGGGATCTTCCCAACCCTGGGATCAAACCCAGGTCTCCCGCGTTGCAGGCCGATTCTTTACCAGCTGAGCAGCCAGGGAAGCCCAATAGATTGATACAGACAGAAGGTAAACAGCTTTCCTGAGTTCTGTGAGCTGCACTAGTGAATTAATCACACCTGAGGAGGGGGTGGAGCGAGCCTCTGATTTGCAGCTGATTGGTCAGAAGCATGGGTGGCCAGGTGGACCTGAGGTTGGTACCTGCAGTTGACGGCGAAGCAGTCTTGTGGAATGCAGCCCTTCCTCTGTGGATCCAGTGCCGCCTCCCGGGAGACAGTGTCTGAACTGAGGTCAGTTGTAGGATGCCCAGATGATGTCAGATAATGTCAGAGGACAGTGTGGTGTGGGGCAAACGTCCGCATATGTGTTGTCAGAAGCGTTGCATGTGTGAGAGTAAAGGAGAAACACAGGGCTTCCTGGGGAAGGGGATGGTGGGCGCAGTGGTAAAGAATCTGCCCGCCAATGCAGGAGATGTGGGTTCGATACCTGGTCCGGGTAGATCCCACGTATGGCGGAGCAACTATAAGCCCAACTATAAGCCCGGGAACTGCAATACTAAGCCCAAGTGCTGAAAGTACTGAGCCAGTGCTCTAGAGCTTGCCAGCCGCAACCACTGAAGCCCGAACACCGGTGCTCTGCAACAAAAGAAGCCACCGAAATAAGAAGCCCCTGCTCGCTGCAACTACAGGAAAATCTAGCACAGCCAACAATAAAATTATAAACCTCATGGACAGAAGAGCCTGGTGGGCTACAGTCCACGGAGTCACAAAGAGTTGGACACGGACTTAGCAGCAGCATATACATAAAAAAGGAGACGTGATGAAGACAGACTGGGGTACTCGTTATACACAATGTTATTTTCCATGACACTTATCCCAATGTGTCATTAATTTTTAATTTTTATATTATCTGTTTACCATTTGTTTTGAGGGAGGCAATAAATCCCACCTCCTTTCTTCTCTGAGTTCAGAATCCATTAAGAAATAAAACACTTACGTTAGACAGGAATAAAAACATCAGCGTTGTTGCTGATGACACTGTGCGACAATTCCGCTTGTGCTGATGTTTATGACTCATTCAAAGAGAGATGCCTGAGTTTTCCTAAGTTCACCTGGGTTCTGGGAGGGTATAAGTCATACTCACAATGCCCCATTCCCCACTTTTTCCAGGAGATGCTGTAAGCATTTCCAGAGGTTAAAATAATCGCAATATCTTTTAATGTGGGGGGGGGGGGATAAAAAGGCGTGCAGTCTGCTGGGAGTAGAATTGTGAGGGGCAAGACTTAAGCGTCTCTGCACCACCCTCTGGACTGGGTCGGAGCCGAAGCGAGGGCGGTGTGTAGCGCCCTGTGCAGACGCGCGCAGGGTCACTACGGGCTCTTTCCAGCTCGTTAGCCAGTGTTAGTTCAGCAACCTGGCGAGTTCTCCGGGTGAAATCTACAACTGGCCTGGGTCCCTGGATCGCAAGGAGAGCCGGAAGACGGAAGTAGACACTTCAGATCGGTAGGTGGCAGTTTTAATATGCATGGGGATTTAATCCGAGGTTTGAGTTGGGCGACCCCCAGATTGGAAGATTCCGCACCCCACTGCCAGAATCTTCCAAGTTCATATAGCGGCCTTCACAAGGTACAGGTGTGTAGTCTGTCCAGGTGGCCTCTCAACCCTTTCCTCTCTTTGAGGCTGCATCCTTGAAAACCGCAGCCGGAGGGCGGCCGGGGTGGGGGTGATACAGCCAGACCCCGATGACCCGGGGTCACGTCCTCCAATGACCTCCTGTGACAGCCGGGCCCTTCTTTCTAGCATGTTGAGCTAGGGACAAGGGAGGTGGATGTTTAGGTCGAATGAGGGGGTTCACCGGGCAAGAGAATAACCCAGATTCCAGAGCCTGCAGGCATCCGGGGATCTCTGGCTTAAAGGAGAGAGATGCCGGTTTTCACTCTTCTGGAAGAGACGGCTTGAGAGAGTTAGCCACTTCGTGAGGTCGTCTGAGGTCAACAGAGGCCTTGAACTGGGAGACAAGAAGCGGGTGAACAGAATGGGGGGTAGCTTGGGATGAATATTCAGACCGAGTAGAAACTATGTGTGTTCGCTGAGCGCGGGTGTGCACAGTCAGATTGATGCTTGAGTGAGGCTGTGGACAGGCAAGGATCAGTCCTGGCTGGGCCCTGGAGGAGGTGAACCTGGCTGGGGAAGGTAAATTAAGTGAGGAGGTGGAGGAAGACAGGGGGCCTTCGCCTGGCATAGATGTTCCCAAATAAACCTCTGTCCCTCGAGTAAAAGCAGTGTTACCTTTAAAGAAATTGAGGACATGCAGAAGCCTGCAACTCACATGAAGGGTCCCTGCTGGTGACAAAAACAGAACAGCTTGTGCCCCAAGGGGAGCTGAATACAAAGCCTCTGCTAAAGCAATGTAGAGAAACTTGTCGGTTAGGCCTGGAGGCCAAACTGCCTTCCTGCAGAGCCCTAAGAAACACTGCTGCAAATGGAAGGTTGTGTGGAGTTTTAAGTGAATGCTCAGTGAAAGTGCAAGTGAAGTCGCTCAGTCGTGTCCGACTCTTTGCGGACCCCATGGGGTCCATGGACCGTAGAGAGAGAGAGTCGGACACGACTGAGTGACTGACACCTTCCAGGTCAGTGTGTCCTCAATTGCTCAGCGGAGTCCTGGAGACTGACGGCCTCGCCTGCGCTTCTCACGACCGCTGCTCAGGCGGGAGCAGCCTCTTCAGGTTTTAACTCACTACCAAAGCCACAGCCTCACTCCTTCTCTGCCACGCTCTGGGGGCCTTTCAGCCTTCAGAAAGCTGCTGACCTACTGTGCGCCCCCTCCCCTTAAATAGGAGAGAAGGACACAGCCAGGGAGGTCACAGGAGTGATGCCGAAGGGAGTGTAAAGCAGTGATGTCGGTTTCCTTCCCAGTCAAGTTCGCACCCAGAGCTGGGCTCAGCACTCACTGCCCATGGCATTATTCAACAGATCTTCATTGATAGAAAGTAAATTTTCGGGTAAAAAAAAAAAAAAGATTGAGATTTCTGAACATGGTGGAGTATGTTTCCCATTGATTCTCTGGGCTCAGAGTAAAGAAAACAGAAAGGCAATTTTCCTCTAATATCAATCGGAATATTTTGAAGATGAAAGGGATCTTAGTGATTATTCGGTCTCCTGGCTGTTTTACAAATAGTTATTTAATGACTTATGTTTCTCACTGTCTGAAACTTGGTTCAGTAACATATACTCAAATATTTTCATTTTTGAGTTGAATATCTGTTGGATGGATACCCAAACAGCCCTTCCCTCAGATTTTCAATTCCTTGTTCAGGCTTCCTGAATGTCTGGCTGTCGAGTGACTCATTCAGTTGGGAAACAGGTGGTAGTTTGGGGTCTTTATGCTTTAAACCTGAGTCTTGCCATGGGCCCCATGACTTCTGAAGCCAGTCCCTTGACAGTGAACAAAAAACTGCCCAAGGTTCAGATTTACAAACACGAGTTTTGCCAGGGCTGTTGTGATGAATGCAATTAAAAAATACCACACAAGCCCTCCCTTCCCCTTTTAAAGTGCTATTACATGCTACAGCCTCTTAAGTAATTTAAATAATCTAGGATGTTAATAATGAATGTCCGTGCTCCAAAACACAGCAAAGAGGTTCCGGACTGTGGTTCAGTTCCAGCCGGTAGATGAGGCGTGAAGGCGGCAGACGTCTGTGAGGCTCGAGGAATGCCACCTGAGCTTCACCGCGGCTTGAACTGTGTTCCACGCATAGTAGGTTCCTCATGAACATTTGTTGAATGATGAATGCATGTGTCTCTGAAAGAGAGGGTGCTTAAATACTTTTAAATAATAAGCTAAAAAATATATCAGAACAAGTCACCTTTTGTTCTGCTTGGGTGCGTGTTAAGTCACTTCAGTTGCGTCTAACTCTGCAATTGTATGGACTGTAATCCACCAGGCTCCTCTATACAAGGGATTCTCCAGGCAAGAATACTGGAGTGGGTTGCCATGCCTTCCTCCACAGGATCTTCCCAACCCAGGGATCGAACTTGCATCTCTTATGTCTCCTGCACTGGCAGGTGGGTTCTTGATCACTGACGCCACCGTACTCAAATGACATGTGTGCGTGGCAGGCACTCAACACATGATGTATATGCTAATTATATGTATGTGTATATGTGTGTGCATAATGCTGTTGTTGCAAAGTGACGCTGCTACTGACGGTACTCATCCACCCAACACATGTTTTGTATCCACTTTGTGTACAGTTGGAGTTGCAGCTATCAGCATCTGATAACAGTGGAAAGTCTATGGACTTTGAGATCAGACACACCTGGGTCTGAATCCCAGCTGTTTTCTTTACTCTCTCCGGTGTGAACTTGGGCGTGCTGACTTCTCTGAGCCTCAGTTTTCTCAGAGAAGGCAATGGCACCCCACTCCGGTACTCTTACCTGGAAAATCCCATGGACCGAAGAGCTTGGTAGGCTGCAGACCATGCGGTCATGAAGAGTCGGAAACGACTGAGCGACTTCATTTTCACTTTTCACTTTCATTCATTGGAGAAGGAAATGGCACCCCACTCCAGTGTTCTTGCCTGGAGAATCCCAGGGACGGGGGAGCCTGGTGGGCTGCCGTCTATGGGGGTAGCACAGAGTCGGGCGCGACTGAAGCGACTTAGCAGCAGCAGCAGTTTTCTCATCTGTAATGTGGGAATTTTAGTAGCATCCTTGAAAGTAGGGTTGTTAGGAAGATTAAATGAAGTAAAGAGCATCTGTTTAGAGAGTCACAGAATGTGGTCAGCGTAGGACGTTTTCCCGCAGAGGCGTTTCGGATGGTATGGCCTTTCACCACCAGAGGGCAGCATAACCGCAGTGTTTGGAACTCGCCTTTCTCCCCACACAGAGGGCTCAGCGTTGGACACAGTGTTACCCTCCTACCGTGAGTTTAAAGCAACATTTAAAGGCCTAAGAAGCTTCGTACAATGTTTTAAACGTGGCAGGTTCTAACCTCCAGGCATCAATAGGAATGATCAATTAAGTATTCCATATCCCAGATGTTGAGAATATTTTTGCCACTAAGACTCAGCTGGAACTGGCTTTTTGAGTCTTGAAAATTAGGCCAAGTTTATCTAAAAGCATCAGGCTGTTTGTGTGTATATCCAGAGCTTTATGGAGAGTTGGTCCTGCTGTTCAGCCCAGGACTCCTGGCAGTCATGTAAAAAAGCAAATTCTTTACTCTGTGTAAGACAGTCTTTTCTTCAACAAATATTTATTGAGGACCTACTATGTACTAGATGCCGATCTAGGTGTCAAATATTCAGCAGGAGGTTAAAAGAAACACATCATCACTATCAGTAAGCGACATACGAGTTTTATCAAGTTCCTGAATGAGAGTAACAAGTGACAAGAAGCAGCACAGCGTGTTGAACCCATAGGGCAGGTGGCCTGTTCTCAGCCCTGAAAATGAGGCTGTTGTCCTTGTTGGAGTGACCCAGTGCTGGCACTCACCCAGGGCGGAGGCCGGCCTTTGCCAGTGTGATGTCCAGCAGGGAGCATTTGTATCAGTGCCTACAAACCTTTGTGCCACGACACACAGCTCTGTTGTCCATTCACTCAGTTGTGTCCGACTCTTTGCAAACCAATGGACTGCAGCACACTAGGCTTCCCTGTCCTTCACCATCTCCGGAGCTTACTCAGACTCTCATGTCCATAGAGTCAGTGATGCCATCCAACCATCTCATCCTCTGTCATCCCCTTGTCCTCCTGTCTTCAATCTTTCCAAGGATCAGGGTTTTTCCAGTGATCAGGTGGCCAAAGGATTGGAGTTTCAGCATTAGCATCAGTCCTTCCAGTGAATTTTCAGGACTGATTTCCTATAGGATGGACTGGTTTGATCTCCTTGCAGTGAGAAGTTCACCTCACTGGAAGGAGTTCACCTGAATTCCTATATGCTAAGTCGCTTCAGTTGTGCCTGACTCTGCAATCCTATGGACTGTAACCCACCAGGCTCCTCTGTCCATGGGATTCTCCAGGGAGGGATACTGGAGTGGGTTGCCATGCCCTCCTCTAGGGGATCTTCCTGGCCCAGGGATCGAACTTGTGTCTCTTATGTCTCCTACATTGGCAGGTGCGTTCTTTACCACTCGCACCACCTGGGAAGCCCTCATGTTGTAGAAAACCCCAAATCTAGAAGGAATCTTATATTTTTTTAAACAGGCTTTTTTTGTTTCTTTTTTCTATATGTAGTCTGCACTGCATGTTTGCGGCACCAGGACTCTCTCTAGCTGTGGGCGCCGTCCTTCCACGGTGGCGGCTTCTCTTGTGGCGGACCGTGGGCTCTAGGGTGTGCAGGTCTCAGTAGTTGCGGTGGATGTGGGCTTAGTTATTCTGGGCACGTGGGATCTTAGTTCTTGGACCAGGGATCGAATCCCTGTCCCCTGCAGTGGCAGGTGGATTCTTAGCCACTGGACCACCAGGGGAGTCCCTAGAAAGAATCCAAAAAGGCTGTTCGCTTTTCCCCTTGCTGCGTCTCTCTGCCTTCCTGCTCCCTGCAGAGTAAGCACGGGCCAAACGTGCTGCTCAGGCGTGAGGCGAAGGGTAGGAGGGTGAACGGAAACACGGCGGGAGAGTATCAGTTAATATTTCAAATCCATTATCCTGCCACGCCAATAATAAAGCACCCACATTTATGAATGATTTATCTTTTTTATAAATTGGAGTGGTTTCAAGGTTATCCTATAATAACTTCCATCCTGTTGTTCCTCTGGACTTCAGCTCAATCATTTCTTCCTCAGGGAAGGGTCTTCTGACCTACCCTCATCTAGGCTTTCTTTGCACAATTTTTCTCCCTCCCATAATACTTATTCTCATTAAAAAATTATGGCAAAGTACACATAAAATCTTTCATCTTAACCGTTTTTACGTGTACAGTTCAGGGGCGTTAAGTACGTTCACATCATCATGCCATCATCACCACCAGTCCATCCTCAGAATTCCACCCGCTTTACGAAGTTGAAATCATCTCACATTATTTGTGTGGTTCTTTGAGTAATGTCTGTGGGCCCCACTAGGCTCTAAGCTCCACGAGGGCTGGCCCTGGGCCCCGTCGTGCTCACTGCTGTTTCAGTGGCGGTTATAGTGTGTGCCGGGCTTCCCTGGTGGCTCAGATGGTAAAGAATCTGCCTGCAATGCAGGAGACTGGGCTCCATCCCTCAGTTGGGAAGGGCACTGGAGGAGGGTGGGTACCACGGAGCAGTCTCTCAACTGGTGTTTGCTTGCTTGCTTTTCTTATATGCATTCTTGAGTAGGAAAGGAGGGAAGCACAGCGTGTGTGCCAGGGACTTCTCACAACCCCGAGCGTATATGGGGGTGCTGTTGTACGACTTCACATCTAGAAAAATTTGAGGACTTTGGTTTAATGTGGCGTACTCAAGCTGCATCTTTTTCCCCAAAACCTAATGAAATAAGAAAATAATAAAGAAACTGTTTTCTGAATTGAAGACAAAACTGATTCTGCAAATCCAAAGGGTATATACTATGTTCTAGAGTTTCCCTGGTGGCTCAGATGGTAAAGAATCTGCTTGCAATGTGGGAAAACTGAGTTAGATCCCTGGGTCAGAAGGATCCTCTGGAGAAGGAAATGACACCCCACTCCAGTATTCTTGCCTGGAGAATCCCATGGACAGAGGAGCCTGGTGGGCTACAGTCCATAGAGTCACAAAGAGTTGGACATGACTGAGTGTGACTAACACTTTGGCTTTTGGCTTTATGCTGTGCTCTAGGGAAATTAGAAGCATAAATCTCGGTGCTAAGACATATGTTAGTTAAGAAACTGAAATTCAGTGATCAACAATTCTTTAGGAATTGAGAGAGAAAAAAGAAAGTCCTCTACAAGGAGGAAGGACACCAGGTTTCCTCACAATGATAGTTAATGTCAGAGGACAATGGAACCTGAACTCTAAAATCCTGATGGGGAAATATTTAGATTCTTTCACCCAAGATGAGGTTCAGGTGCAGAGGGATTTTGAAACAAAAAAGAACAGCACCTGTAGGAACTTCTTGGAAAAAAAACCTGTCAATACATGCAAATAAAGTTAGCCATTTAATGTGTGGATCAGAATACAAGAGTGTTTTAAGCCCTGGTGAATACTGGTGGTGAAAACTGAATTCAGATAAATTTAGAATTAAACAACTATAGGAAATATAGGTAAAGAACAAAATGTCAATGTTATAAACATGGACAATGTAAAAATAACATAACTAGCAAATATCAAGAAAGGGGAGGGTAGAAGAGGAAGAAATACGGAAATAGAGTGAAGAAAATTCTACTGAAATATTCAGCCTTAAAAAAAGACTACGATTCTCTGATGTTTTAAATAAATTCATTTCTTAACCTCAGAGACCTTAAAATTTTTATTTTAAAAAGAAAACATTTGTTTGATGTTCAACAGTTCCTTCTATTTCATTGCAGTTTCTTTTACTTTTGTAAAATCAAAATAAATTTGAAAATAATATTTTTTAAATGAAAAACATACATATACAAGAATAAGCTCATTTTAATAAACACATTTCCCCTCTTTCTCTTTTGCTATTTATCTTTCCTTTTTTCTGTACTTATGCTTAGAAAGTGGAGAAGGCAATGGCACCCCACTCCAGTACTCTTACCTGGAAAATCCCATGGATGGAGGAGCCTGGTGGGCTACAGTCCATGGGGTCGCTAAGAGTCGGACACGACTGAGTGACTTCACTTTCGCTTTTCACTTTCATGCATTGG
>SJYV01052401.1:0-52160 GCA_006410875.1 Neotragus pygmaeus | reverse complement strand
TCTTGAGAGTCCCTTGGACTGCAAGAAGATCCAACTAGTCCATCCTAAAGGAAATCGTCCTGAATACTCAATGGAAGGACTGAGGCTGAAGCTGAAACTCCAATACTTTGGCCACCTGATGTGAAGACCTCATTTGAAAAGACCCTGATCCTTGGCAAGATTGAATGACAGAGGATGAGATGGTTGGATGGCATCACTGACTCGATGGACATGAGTTTGAATAAACTCCGGGAGGTGGTGATGGACAAGGAAGCCTGGCGTGCTGTGGTCCATGGGGTTGCAAAGAGTTGGTTGGACATGACTCAGCAACTGAATTAACTAAGCCCACACTGGGAAGCCACTGGGGCAGCTGCAAAATGAAACCAAATTAAACTTTATTCAGAGGGAGAGGTGAGGTGCTCTAGCCCTGATGTTGTAAGAGAAGAATGTGTGTGTGAGACCCATGTATTAGCTTGGGTACAAAGAGCTGGAGGGAGTGCAGGGATGAGCTGGTCCACCATCCTTGCTTTCTAGGTAAAGACACTGAGACCCAGAGGGAAGGGGGCTTGCTTCCTGTATCGCTAACTGGTAGTGATGCCGTGATAAAAGTACTTAGCGTCCTGACTTGGCATAAGCACTTCTCCTTTGGGCTAGGAGGGGAGTTTGAATGGAAGGCTGTGCGGTGCTCAGTCGTGTCCAACTCCTTGTGACCCCATGGGCTGTAGCCCACCAGGCTCCTCTGTCCATGGGATTTTCCAGGCAAGAATACTGCAGTGGGTTGCTCTTTACCCTCCAGGTTGAATGAAAGGACTGGCTAGTAAAGAAGAGCAGAAGCTTAGTAACTAGATGGGGGAGAAAGAATTGACCCTGAACACTCCTCGCATAGTCTCTGGGCCACCCATGAGGATGCTGTAATTCCAGCAGCTCATGTCCCTGTGGGAAAAGGGACACTCCCTTGTTGTCTGGGAGCATTGATGTCTTTTCCCTTCTCGGTTCACCTGCTGATCAGCACCTTGTCCATTTCTAGAAGCACCACTGGTCAGTAACTGTTCTCTGTGATGTGTCTGTGGAATAGACTTGAACATGGGCATTCCTGAGCCTTGAAAACACATGTGGAGGAACACAGCCAGATACGGCACAAGCAGTGTTCCCGGACTCAAAAGCAAGGAGCTGGGGACAGGGCGTGATCGGCAGTGAGGGGGTTGGGAGCAGCATTCATTCAGTTCAGCTCATTTGTGTCCAACTCCTTGTGACCCCATGGACTGCAGCACGCCAGACTTCCCTGTCCATCACCGACTCCTGGAGCTTGCTCAAACTCACATCCATAGAACCATCAAACCATTTCATCCTCTTTCGTCCCCTTCTTCTCCCACCTTCAATCTTTCCCAGCATCAGGATCTTTTCAAATGAGTCAGTTCTTTGCATNTTTATAGGACTGGTGTCTTTTGAAGAGGAGGAAAGAGATATCAGAGCATGATCTCTGTGCACAGAGAGGAAAAGCCACTTAAGCACACAGTTAAGAAGACACTTACTGTCTGCCAGCCGGGAAGAGATCTCATCAAAAACCCACCCTGATGTATGGAGAGAGTAACATGGAAACACTACCATATGTAAAATAGATAGTCAATGGGAATTTGCTGTATGATTCAGGGAACTCAAACCGGAGCTCATCCCACCTAGAGGGGTGGGATGGGGAGAGAGGTGGCAGGGAGGTTCGGGAGGGAGGGGACAGTAAACCTATGGCTGATTCATGATGATGTTTGGCAAAAACCAACACAATACTGTAGAGCAATGATCCTTCAATTAAAAATAACTTAAAAAAAGAAAGAAATCCACCCTAACAGCACCTTGATGTGGAATGCCCAGCATCCGGAAGTTTCTTTAAGCCACGGAGTCTCTGATATCTTGTTATGGTGGCCTGAGTCGATTAACTCATCACTCTTTTTTTTTTTCAGGAAAAAGTTTTATTCCACATGTGAAGTAAACCATGTGTCCATTATTAATTTTTTTCTTGGTTGCAAAAAGCGGTGATCTTTTTGCCTTTGCTCATGCTCAGCTGTGTCTGACTCTTTGTGATCCCATGAAATATAGCCAGACAGGCTTCTCTGTCCATGGGATTTTTCAGGCAAGAATACTGGAGTGGGTTGCCATTCTCTTCTGGGGATCTTCCAAAACCAGGAATCAAACCTATCCTGTCTCCTGTGTCACCTGCGTTGCAAGCGTATTCTTCACCAGCTGAGCCATCAGGGAAGCCCAATAAGCAGTAGGTATGCACCAAACACCATATGACATGAGTTGAAGGTTTACAACCATACAACATGATAACTTATGTCTGTGTAACCAATTAATAAGAATGTCTTGAGTATAAACATTTTAAAATGTAAGGTTTTAAAATGAAAAATATGACTTAGGGAAAAATTCTTNGTTGCCATGCCCTCCTCCAGGGGATCTTCCCGACCCAGGGATCAAACCCATGTCTCTTATGTCTCCTGCATTGGCGGGCTCGTTCTTTATCATTGGTGCCTTCTGGGGATCCCCTATTATAGTATAGTACTATATGCAGCTGATTCTGTGGGTACCTAGCCTGGGTACCTAGGCTAACTTCATTGGACTTACAAACAAATTGGACTTATAAACATGCTCTCAGAACAGAACTCTTTCATAGGTAGAGGACTTACTGTATTCTTCTCTGTTGCATCCAGAGGGCAGAAAAAAGCTAAAGTGCAGGTTCAGTATTTAATGACAGGAACTGCAGATCTCCAGGAAGGTTGATTTCACAGCTGGGCAGGTGCCTTTCATCAGGTCATGACCCTCACTGGGGGCAGAGAGGACTCTGAGACATAGGATGGGGATGTCTGAACTGATTCACTCAGGATTTTTTAATCCCCTGAGCCCCCGGACCCCCTGGATCTACAGAAGTAGCTGTTCTGGCCTGCAGTAATCTGAGGCTTGAGGGGTTAAGTTGGGACAAAGATGTTATAGTACAACTATAAGAAAGGAAGCTTGCGGAGATGATGAAAGGAGATGAGGTTTGTGTTCCAGTGGTCACGAATGCTCCAGTGGCTCCTGGGGTAGGAGGCAATTTAATACCTTGATGAATAAGGGATTGTAATAGGAACAAATACGATTTATCTATGTATAGGTTCTGTATAGTAAATCTTACATGNAGGAGATGAGGTTTGTGTTCCAGTGGTCACGAATGCTCCAGTGGCTCCTGGGGTAGGAGGCAATTTAATACCTTGATGAATAAGGGATTGTAATAGGAACAAATACGATTTATCTATGTATAGGTTCTGTATAGTAAATCTTACATGTCCTCAAGTTTAGAATGTATTTTTTCTTTCCTCTTTTCCAGTTTCCATTTTCAGTTTTATATCATGAAATAATAATAACAGTTCTCACAACAGTGATTAATAAATAACATTGTGCATTAGTGCATGAGAATGAAGAATGTACATTATAAATAATAATAGTTTATTTATGATACTGTCTCTACTTACCCTTTCTACTCTCCTCAAGGTGCTTGGGGAATCTCAAAAAAGCTAGGAAATAAATACATCCCTCCATACACATACACATAGGTGATATAGTATGTAAATATTATATCACTAATAAGAAAATTTCCAAGTGACAATTCATAAAGAAATGGTCATCCTAGAATAAGTGTCAGAGATGGATATTTATTAAATTTATATACTACTAAAGCTTGTTTTTTTGAATCTCAAACTTAATTTAGATGTTTCTGGATTAAAAATAGACACAAATCTTAGTAAAACATTATTGACTCTCAGGTAGAAAAATACATTCATGTGTTTTTTTTCTTCCTGGCAAAGCTATGCATATCCTATCAATTTCAGTGGTTCACAGATGTCTAAGTTTTTGGACTAATACATTAAAAAACCTTTTGAGGATCAACATAGGCAACAATCTATTTTGCCAATTAAATTTATTTGGAAAAAAGTCATTGCTCTTTTACTACTGTTATTCCATAAAAGAATGAAAATTTAACAGTAAAAAAGGTGTGTGTGTACGAAGTTGTTTCAGTCGTGTCTGACTCTTTGTGACCCTACAAACTATAGCCCACCAGCAGGCTCTTCTGTCCATGGGATTCTCCAGGCAAGACTACTGGACTGGGTTGCCAAGTACTTCTCCAGGGGATCTTCCCAACCCAGGGATGGAACACACGTCTTCTCCACTGCAGGCAGATTCTTTACTGTTGGTCCACTGGCGAAGCCCCAATTTCCTTGGTCAAAAAAAGAACATGCTTTGTGAGAAGCTGTTGGTTTTTTCACTTATTTCATTGGGGATCAGTGAAAAATTTCATCAAGATGAGCATTGATTTTGTACATGGACAGAAGTTTAGGAGCCAGTAATGTGATGCATTTGTATGAATTAGATTTAAGAAAGCTTTCATTATTTCTACTGGCAAGATGCAGAAAGCATATTACAGCTTGATACTCGCTCTGGGGCAGCTGTTCTCAAACTTTGGCATCAGTGCTCCCTAGAGCACCTTAGAATACTCTGCTGCCCCAGCAATGAAGTTTCTGAGTCAGTGGATGAGGGCAAGAACCTGTGTTTCTAACAAGTTCTCAGGTGATGTTCATGCTGCCTGCCTGGAGGTCACACTTTGAGAACTACTGTTCTAGATCATTGTTGTTGTTCAATTGCTCAGTCATGTCCAACTCTTTGCAACCCATGGACTTCAGCACGCAGGCTTCCCTGTCCTTCACCATGTCCTAGAACTTGATCAAACTCATGTCCATAGAGTCGGTGATGCCATCCAACCATCTCATCCTCTGTCACTCCCTTCTCCTGCCTTCAGTCTTTCCCAGCATCAGGGTCTTTTACAATGAGTTAGCTCTTTGCATCAGGTGGTGAAAGTATTGGAGCTTCAGCTTCAACATCAGACCTTCCAATGAAAATTCAGGGTTGATTTCCTTTAGGATTGGCTGGCTTGATCTCCTTGCACACCAAGAGACTTTCAAGAGTCTTCTGCAGCCCCCCAGTTTGAAGGCACCAGTTCTTCAGTGCTCAGCCTTTTTTATTGTCCAGCTCTTATATCTGTACATGACTACTGGAAAAACCATAGCTTTAACTATTTGGACATTAGTGGGCAAAGTAATGTCTTTGCTTTTTAATATGCTGTTTAGGTTGGTTGTAGCTTTTCTTCTAAGGAGCAAGTGCCTTTTAATTTCATGACTGCAGTCACCATCTGCAGTGATTTTGGAGCCCTAGAAAATAAAGTCTGTCACCGTTTCCATTGTTTTTCTATCTATGTGCCATGAAGTGATGGGACCAGATGCCATGATCTTCATTTTTTGAATGTTGAGTTTTAAGCCAGCTTTTTCACTCTCCTCTTTCACTTTCATCAAGAGGCTCTTTAATTCCTTGATTTCTGCCATAAAGGTGATGTCATCTGTATATCTGAGGTTATTGACATTTCTCCCGGCAATCTTGATTCCAGCTTGTGATTATAGATCATTGTGCTTAGTCACTCAGTCATGTTAAACTCTCTTTGATCCCATGATCAGTAGCCCACCAGCCTTCTCTGTCCATAGGATTCTTCAGGCAAGAATACTGGAATGGGTTACCATTTCCTTCTCCATCTAAATCATTAAAAAAGGCAAGTGTTCAAACATATTTTCTGTTTGGGGGGCTTGCCAGGTGGCTCAGTGGTAAAGAATCAGCCTGCAATGCAGGAGATGCGAATTTGATCCCTGGCTTGGAAAGATCCCTTGTAGAAGGAAATGGCAACCCAGTCCAATGTTCTTGCCTGGGAAACCCCATGGACAGAGGAGTCTGGCTAACTACTGTCCACGGGGTCTCAAAAGGGTTGGGCACAAGTCAGTTACTAAACAACAATAATAGCAATTTTCTGTTTTTGAGGAATGTTCTACTGATTTTGAGGTCTTTCTTCTCATTACTCAGACTGCAAACTCTAGGAGACAGAAGATGCAAATGCCAAACATAAAGGCCTCGAACACCTTTATCACCTTGTCTTTTGAGTAAATGCTAGAACCTGTTTGATCATCATCTCCTCTTTCCTTATTGCCCCCCCCCAGGTAGATTCAATCCCCCCTTTTATCTCTCTATATCCCTTATTTCCTCCCTTTCCCCTTCTTTCCCCTCCTCTGCTTCCTTTCTTCCTCCTTCCCTTCCTTCCTCTGTGGTTGTCCCTATTAGGTTCTGGCTTTGTGAAGAGCAGGTGCTATAGTTAATTTTTGAATCCTAGAATCTAGCATCATGCCTGCAGTTGATTTTGTTCATCTGCTTGGCATATCACAGCAATAACCAAATTAGTCAGTTGGGTAGTTATGTAGTTTATTTGCGCTTTATAGATGGCCTGGATTATTCAGGTTAAACACTTTGTCTTCTTCCCCTCACCTCTTGTGCCCTATAATCTATAGTGCGGTGTTATTTTTTTAAATAACATGTGACAGCTGCTTAAACTATGCACTTCTGTGTCTACTGTAACCAGGCAACAGGTCAAATATTGAGGTAAACATATGGGTATCTCCAGTTCCCATATTTGTCAACTGCTAGCCTCACTGGCTCTCCTAATGTGTGCTAAGCTGCTTCAGTCCTGTCTGACTCTTTGTGACCCCATGGACTGTAGCCCACCAGATTCCTCTGTCCATGGGGATTCTCCAGGCAAGAATACTGGGGTGGGTTGCTGTGCCCTTCTCCAGGGGATCTTCTAGGCCTAGGGATCAAACCCACATCTCTTACATCTCCTGCCTTGGCAGGCAGGTTCTTTACCAATAGTGCCACTTAGGATTAGTATCCTATTCAATATACCCCTAGCAAAAATTTGCATACTCTGCCGACCAGTTTGGGGGGACATCAAAATGTGATGCTTCAGATATACAAATAGCAAAACTATTCAAGGTCATTTTGATTATAAACTTATCAAGTATATATATACTTTGAGTGTTTTTCCAAATTTCCTCAGGTAGAAATAGAAGCACCTGAGATTTCCAGTGGTTCAAGGTCCTTTCTCTTCATTTCTTATACCCTATGTTTCTTTTGAAATCAGGCAACATTATAATTAGCACAAATACTGACAGGTACAAACATATGCCAGATAGAGAAGCTGAGTAACTGTGGAATAGATAGGTTCTAAACCTGCATTACATTTATCAGTGTCTCCAAGTCCATGAAGGCAGAGATGAGGGAGCAAAACATATTTGAGCTGTAGACCTGGGCTAAGAAATAGAAGGGCTTCCCTGATAGCTCAGTTAGTAAAGAATCCTCTTGCAATGCAGGAGACTGGGCCCAGTTTGATTCCTGGGTTGGGAAGACCCGCTGGAGAAGGGATAGGCTACCCACTCCAGTATTCTTGGGCTTCCCTTGTGGCTCAGCTGGTAAAGAATCTGCCTGCAATGCGGAGACCTGGGTTCAACCTCTGGGTTGGGAAGATTCCCTGGAGAAGGGAAAGGCTACCCACTCCAGTATTCTGGAGAATTCCATGGACTGGATAGTCCATGGGGTCGCAAAGAGTCAGACATGACTGAGCGACTTTCACTTCATGTCAAGAAACAGAAAGATGTGCAAATAAAAGAATAGAATAGATTAAGGGAGTTCAGAATCCCAGTAAATTTAAGGTGTTTCCCTCTAGCTCATGTGAAATGTAATATTTCTCTACATACATGGATTAATTAAATGAAATAAAAAGGAGAATACCATCTTAAAAATTTTTGTCAAAAGATGCCATTTTCCATAATATTTCATGAATCAAGAGTTACTCAGTGCTTCTTCGGCATACTCTCATTTAAGAAAGTTGTAGTAGCTTGCCCTCCAAAAGAACTACACAGCTAATAAACATTTGTTTAACGTGCTTTGTTATAGTTCATTCAAAGGTGTCTACGAAATGCCACATGCAATTAGGAACAGCCGTCCTTGTTTTGTCTGTCGACAGTTCAATTATGGAAAATACTCAGAAAGCAGTTGAGAAAAGAATTTCATTAACCAGCCAAGCAGTTCTCCTCTCACATGCATGTTTCAAAGAGGGAGCAGCCTGTGGGCTTGCTGGTAATTGACTGCAGAACTGGGCTGTGCATTGAGCCCGTGTTTGTTGCGATGGTACGGGCTGAGAAGTAGTACAGAGCAGGCTCCCTTGTGAGAATGTGTGGGTTCAGGGGGAGAAGGGGAGGAACAGGTTGATTTCTGGCTTTCCTTGATGGGAGGAACGATTTTTATGTTCAAGGCAAGAGCAGCACTGTCAAATAACATCTCATTACCTCTTTTATTATCCTGGTGCAAAGTGAATTCATTCTTCTTTGTTTCATAGTGTTCTTTGTCTACCATTTTCTTATCAGTTTATGATGTATTGCTTCATATTAGCATAGGGGAAAGAGGAGAGATTTCTGTCCACCAGTAGGGCCACACTGATCGAGGTCAGGGTACCTGTGTGTTAAAAAGGCTCAGGTACAGAACCAGCAATTGGAACCAGCAATCTTTCTTCCCCATCTTCTGTGACCCAGGCTGTTCTTCTAGTCAGAGGGCATGCAATCCCAAGATTTGGGTTTGGGTTTAGGAAGATGGCAAAGGCCCGTTTGGCCTTTGGGTAGAACATGGGCACCCTTCAAGCTTTCCACCAACTCTTCATAGGATTTTAGAGCCTAATTTCAGGTAAAAAAAATGGCACAGTTCTTCAAGTCCTATTTGTCATCATCCCTCGTGTGAGGGACTTCAAGGTGTGGAAGGAAGGCTGGCAGGATATGGGTATTGCTACATCCCTTTGACAAGTGTGTCTTCAGTTCAGTTCAGTCACTCAGTCGTGTCCGACTCTCTGCGACCCCATGAATTGCAGCACGCCAGGCCNGACAGAGGATGAGATGGCTGGATGGTATCACCGACTCGATGGATGTGAGTCTGAGTGAACTCCGGGGGATGGTGATGGACAGGGAGGCCTGGTGTGCTGCGATTTATGGGGTTGCAAAGAGTTGGACACGACTGAGCGACTGAACTGAACTGAGCTGAACTGAACCCTTAATTCAGTCAGCACCTGAGAGAAGAAGGGAGAGAAGGAGGCATTCTTTGTTTTGTTCCAACTAGTTTACCCTGAGTCTGCAGCTGGTTAGAGCTTCTAAGAGGCTGTTAGTTCCAATCAATTTGGCATACACTCTTGTATGTGTGCTTGATGAATTAAGAGGCAGCAATGAATTTATCTGTGCACCAGCCATAAAATTTCCATTACTTTTCTTAATGAATTTTACATTTGATTCCGAAAGCTTTTAAAAAAGTTACTCATTTGTTTTTCAAGGCCTTCTGCTCTTCCTTCTGTATAACTCGTGTCAAAATAAGGACTTTTCCTAGAGAGAGATTGAATTTCTATAAGACATTTTGCTTTGGGGACAAGGAGATTTTGCCCTTCTCAGTGTCTGGAATGGCAGAAGCCGGTATCATCAGACGCTTCCTGGGCTCTAAACTAGGTGTTGGGGAGGAAGAAAACTTTCCCTTCTAGGGAAGGAAGGCTTCTAGTTTCTTCCGGCTGGTCTAAGAGTTAAATTGACCTGAGTCGGGTTAATAAGAGAAAATCAAACTGAATTCCATCCATATGGGAATCCTACATACATGAGAGGGTCAGAGGTACTATATACATGAAAGGGTGAGAGAAATATAAAATGAGGTATAGATGCCATCCTGAGCTAAAGAATGGGACAGGGGCTTGGGACTTTTAAGAACAGGAGGGCCATTCACAGGACAATAAGGAGAAAAGTAGATATTTGGTAATTAGTGGTTTGCCCTCCCATATAGATGGGGCCATTACGTCAATTTATCTTCAATCATAACTCTTTTCTGGGAAAAATCCCCAATTTAAATTCTTCCGGGTGGTTACAGGAGGGGCAGTGGTTTCTCTTGAATCCATGGGGTCTCAGTTGCCTTTAGCTCAAGGTAATCCTCATACAAAAGTGACACATTTGGGGGAGGCTTATTCTGAACTGCTACTTTGGGTAAAATCAGAAGTTCTAAGCTGAAGAGGCTAAGTATGGGTTTTGCAGAAAGTTCAGTCATCAATTGCAGAGTGGAAAAGCCACAATCTGTATAGCAAGTTGGTGGGGAGGAAAATAGATATTCAGCCGCAGTGAGATCAGGTCTGAGTTGTCACTGCTGAGCTCTGTGCTCCTGTTTACCAGAGAAACTTGGCAAGATGAGAAACACTGAGTGCTGTGATTGGAATCTTGACTGAAATCTGACCCTGAGAGTCTCAAAACCTACCGGGGAGAGACAGAAGCTGATCAACCTGCATTTCAAAGCTCCTAGCAATTTTCTCTCTCATGAAATAATGACTAGAATACATTTTTGAAAGTAGCCTATTTCTTTGTTCTGGAAAGAACCCAAATATGCAATTTTATTAGGTAAATGTAATGTACACCATGATCAGGTGCTTGAGAGGCTGTGACTCTGAGGAACTAAACTGTGAATGTTTATGTTATTGGCTTCTTGCATCTCTGAAGACTTTCTTTTAGAAAAATGCTACTTTTCTGTGTATTAATTTAGAATGAGCTATGGCTATGGACAGACCGTAATGCTGGGAAAGATTGAAGGTAGGTGGAGAAGGGGATGACAGAGGATGAGATGGCTTGATGGCATCACCGACTCAATGGACATGAGTTTGAGTAAACTCCTGGAGTTGGTGATGAACAGAGAGGCCTGGCGTGCTGCAGTTCATGAGGTCGCAAAGAGTCAGACACAACTGAGCGACAGAACTGAACTGATGGCTAAAGACTGTTACCTGTTCTTGTAGAGGTATGGAGACTGGAAGGGAGCAGGAAGGACAGCAAGAGTGATCTTTCCTTGCACTGGAGCCAGGCAATGAGAAAGGAGCTGGATTAAGATGGGGCAGTGCATCCTGGACTGTACCTTCAATGCTCCATGCTCCTTAGACTCAGATCTGGAACAGTCTTCCCGTTGGTGACTGGGTCAAGACCATCCTAGTGGCTAGTAATGGGTTTCTTTTGGAGAGAGTAGGAAACACGTTCCAAGATGGTAGACTTTCAAGTGGAGTGCTTCTGGATTTGTTCTACAGTCCTGATCATGGATGAGCCTAGACATGCTGGAAACACTCTAGAAGGCAGAGGGAAGATGGCCTGCTGAGGCGAGAAATCCCATGGAGATTTCTGAGAATGGGCTGGGCTTGGAATCCTTCAGAGAGCCAAATCTAGGAGTTGCAATTTATTCTGTGCATCTCATTTTTATCTGAACTTAGAATAAAATCATGTTAAATATTACAGCTCGGTCTCCAACATGTGGAAAATGAAGGTAAATTTTGTGATCACCTTGGTTCAAAACCATAAAAGAAGAGTAGGTATTTCTATGAGTAGGAGGAATCCTGTAGTAGAAAGGGTCTATAAGTGAGAGGATTCCAAGTTAGGAGGGGCCTGAGTGTGGGTGGGGCCTGATAGGTGGGGCTTGAGTGTGGGTGGGGCCTGATAGTAAGAGGGGCCTGAGAATGATTGGAGCCTGATGGTTGGAGTGTGAAAGTCCCTCAGTCATGTCCAACTTTTTGTGATCCTATGGGCTATAGTCCATAGATTCTCCAGGCCAGAATACTGAAGTGGGTAGCCTTTCCCTTCTCCAGGGGATCTTCCCAACCCAGGGATTGAACCCAGGTCTCCTGCATTGCAGGCGGATTCTTTACCAGCTGAGCCACTAGGGAAGCTGAGCAACCAGATTGTAGGAAGGACCTGAGAATGGATGTGGCCTGATACTACTAGGCCTCCAGGAGGGGTCCTACCTGAGTTTGTAAATGCTAAGTGGAGGTAGTCTACATCTTGGGAAATGGAAAATGTAAGTTTTGACCTGACCTTTGAGAAGTAGAAAGACATGATAAAAAACACTAAAGAAGGATTGGAGCAAGACAAGAAAGTAGGGAGGCTAGTAAAGAGGTTTTGTCCCTATGGTAGAGAAAATGGAAGAAAAGGGTAGGTTTGAGACAGACTCAGAATCATCCATTCTTTAGAAACTGATTCACTTTATTGTGTCTAAAATCAGAAGTTATCATCTCTTCCTCATTTCCCCCAGCACAAAATGTTGTTCAGTTGCTGTCATGTCCATAAACTGCAGCATGTCAGGCTTCCTTGATCTTCACTGTCTCCCGGAGTGTGCTCAAATTCATGTCCATTGAGTCAGTGATGCCATCCAACCATCTCATCCTCTGTCACCTCCTTCTCTTCCTGCCCTCAATCTTTCCCAGCATCAGGATCTTTTCCAGTGGGTTGGTGCTTTGCATCAGGTGGTCAAAGTACTGGAGCTTCAGCTTCAGCATCAGTCCTTCCAATGAATATTCAGGGTTGATGTCCTTTAGGATGGAGTGGTTTGAACTCCTTACTGTCCAAGGGACACGCAAGAGTCTTCTCCAGCACCACAATTGAAAAGCATTAATTCTTCAGCTCATAATGGAGCAGGTGTAAGGATTTCCTAGGTGTTTGGCATCTTCGAAGCATTTCCTGCAGCCCGAGAAGTAGAAACTGTTACAGATGAGGAAACTGAGGCCCTGAGCTGTTCAGCGACTTCCTGAGGCTCTTAACCATCATCCTGCTCTTACAGCATCCTGTTCCAGTGACACTCCTCTTTCCCTTTAAGTGGTATTTCCTGTTGAAAAGGAAAGTAATAATTGTGAAGTTTATTGATTCTCTCTTTGATTATTTGCATGAGCCTCCCCCAAGGTTAAAAACAGGTATAAAACTTGCACAGGCATGGCACAGAAATTCTGTACTCTGTCCTACATTTCCCTGCTCCTGAAGTCATGATGTCCGGGAGAGTTTCACTCCTGGGGAATGTTTGAGTCAGCCATCTGGGAGCAAGGGTACATCCAACATGACCCTCCATTTATGAAGCTCATTCACCAGTGTCACCTCGGTTTATCCTGACAGCTTGTAAGGCAGGCTGTATGTTTCAGGTTAGGTGACTGTGTTCCTGAGAGACTGTGATTTGTCCACAGTCCAGAAGACCCAGTCTTTGACTCTCCTGCCCTATCATTGCCATGCTGATGCTGAACAGTGAGGACTTCTCTGCAGATCCTGCCCTCTTGATTTGTGGCCTATCTGGTATTCCTGTGGGGCTCTCCGGGGAGTGGTCATGAAGGTGGGGGTGTTCCATGTTATTCCCACGGAGAGGGCCCCTCTGGAGGCCTGTGGAGATAACACAGTGTGATGGAAAAGAGCCCAGGGCGGTTGCTGAAAGTGGCACTCACATTTTCCTCTGCCCAACCTAGTGGAAGTTTCCCCATCTTTAATCTCTGCCCCAGCCCATGAAATCTTTTGATCTGGATCTTTGCACAAGGCCATATTCCCAGCAGGATGGGACCACGCCATCTCATTAGTCCCACTTGCCGATTTTCAGGTTAGTCTTTAGATGCTGGGTGGCTCCTTGACCCCAGTCTTCCCCTCTGAGAGTGGGGTCCACGTGGGGAGGAACGCATTCGGAAGGGTGGGGAGCTGGGGACTCACTCAATGGCTGAGTGAGTCCTTATCAAACGAGTTCTCCTGACAAGCCTGGTGTTAGCACACAAGTGGGGTTGAAGGAAAGGGCAGTGATGCTTTGCGCATAATGCTCGTTACACAGCCATCACTGAGACCCCTCTGCCGTCATGAAAGCCTCAGGCTTTCGAGCTCCCTTTGCCTCATAATTTCTCCAAAGCTAAGGCTTAATAGACCTGTGGTTCCCGTGGAGCATGTGCTCATATTTGAGAACTGGATCCCTTGACCCAGGCCGTTTGAGAGATGAATTCCAAAGGTTAACATTCTGAGTGACTGACAAAGACCTTTCAAAGGATGGCTGTATTCCAGTTCCTGGGGGAGCTGTGAAGACCCCTGTCTCCTGGGGTTTTTAGTCCTGTGTCTGAGATCACAAGAAAGGCTGTGGTTTGTGCTTGTGAGTCCAGTGTGGGCTACTCTGGAGTCCTGCTTAAAGCACGGTGTATCGCAAAGGATGAGATCTTTCCTATCGTGCCCATCTAGGTGGGCGATTACTTATTTGGGTGCCTGGCTCTCTTTCTATCTCTCTAGACATAAAATGAGCTCATGGAGGATGGGGCTGGCATTGTGGACATCTTTCTGTCTTTGGAGTCTGGTTACTAGTCCACCTTCAGAATATATTTGTTGAGTAAAACTTTTGATTAATTTTAAGTGGTAGATGAGCCCCTATTTATTTTTTACTTTTGAAAACTAGATTTTCACTGTGAAAATAAAGCAAGTCCATGGTGAAAACGAAAAGAGTAAAAAAGAAGGAAAATATGAATGAAATTCCCACCACGCAGAGGAAAATCACTATTATACATTTCCTATGGCTTTTCCCAGAAATGTCAGTAACCTGCATCTCAAGCACATTTTTATTTTTGTGATTTCTGCAGCTAGCCTTTGTGTAATTAACTATCTGTCTTGAATATCTCTTTATAGTGGTGCATGTATATCTACTCCAATCTTTACAATCTTTACAATGGTTGCAGTCTATTGTAGATATTTTTCATAATTTATTTGAGCAATTCTCTATTGATCGGTGTACAGATGCTTCCAGAATCTTCATTATTACAAATAATGCTGTAGCAAATATCTGCTTATGTTTATATTTGTATATCCATAGGTTAAGTTTCTAGAGGTGTAAGTTTATTAGCTCTTGCCAGTTGCCTTTTACTGCCAAAAAAGAAAAAAAAAAAAGATCGCACCAATTTGCACCAATTTGCAGTCTCATGAGTATTGTATGTGAATGTCTGCTTCTTTACATCCTTGGTAACACTGAGAATTAGCAAGTGCTTTCATCTTTGGTAGGATGATAGAAACTAATTTTTTTTCAAATTTTTATTTCTTTATGAATGTGTTTAATTATGAGTACTTTTCCAAATTTAGTGGCTATTTTATTTTCTATGAACTAATTGTTCAGGTACTTCGCTGATTTTCTTGTTGGATTGTTTCTTTCTCTCTTTCTCTGTTTATGGATTTGTAAGGAATCTCAGTTTCCTCATGACATTCCATCTTTGTCACATGTTAAAAATTGTCAGTGTCGCATCTCTTTTGACTTTGATTATGATAGTTTTGTTATAAAGAATTTTAATGTCTTATGTACTTAAATTTACCAGTCTTTTCTTTTATACTTCTGACTTTGGTGTCTTGTCTAGAATGGATTTTGCCATTTAAGAATTTAAGCAAAATGTACTTAATTTTTTTTTTTTTTTTTTTCAGCTATGTATTGTAACTGCATTGAAATAGTTGATCCATCTGGAATATATTTTGGTGTGGAGTTCTATAGGCATTCAGATTTATTCTGTGCAGAAAGATCGCCAGTTGTCCCAGCTCTCTCTCTCCCCCTCCCTGCTTTGAAACACCACCTTATTACATGTAACAAATAAATATTTGTGAAAATACATGGCAGTCTTTAAAGGAGACCAACATGTCCTTTTCCAAAGACATACTGCACATATGTGTTTCCAGTTTCCCCACGTGAGTTCTTTGGAATTGTTTTCAAGGATGGAATCAAAGATTTTTTTTTTTTAAGCCATCCTTTCCTATGAGATAAGAAATGGAAAAAGGGTAGTTGTGAACAGTGTGTTTTGTAAGGAAAGACTGGGTGAGTTTTGCACTTTAAAAAGCTTCCCTGGAAAGGCAGGTGTTGAGGGAAGGCTCAGATTCCCTGGCAGAGCTGCAGGCCTGCTGGGTCTCTCTTCACTCAAATCCGGACTCACCCCCGGCCAGGCGAGCACACTGGTCTGCTGCGTGCCTACAATGCCAGGGTCTGCCCACAATACCAGGGTCCACATCTGCCTCCGTCCCCAGGGTGGGAGAGTCACTATTTGTGGAGCTGGGCCCAGTAGAGAGACTCCCTCCCTCCAAGTCCTTTCCTTCTGAATGAAAAGGCTTTTGACCCAGGCTCACTGCCGTTTACTGTGCTGTCATTTGTCTGCCTCAAAGCAGAGGGTTTGCCTGCCTGAGAAGTAATTAAATGAACCCCAGGCCCAAACCCGAAGAAACAAATGAGTCTTGTCTCTATTTCAGGGAAAGTTTCCCCCACATAGGAGATACGTATTATTGGGGGCATTTTCTTTCAAAATAAAGAAATTTAAAATTTGGATCCCAGATGTCCCTTTAGAAGTGTTAACTAGATACATGAGTCTGGGCAGGTTTCTCCTTCACTCAAAAGATTCGAGGTCTACAGACAATAACTTGGTAATTTACATCCCACAGACCCACCATGGAGAACTTAAATTTAATGTGTCCTGCAGGGGGTGGTTCAACATGGCTCCTTTATTTACAGTTCGAATAAAAGTTAGAAAAACACACACACACAGAAAAGCAAGTTCAGTCTTTGTACCATACCACACACAGATGGATAAAAAGCCCCCAAAGTTTACTTGTAAACCTTAGCTGGCTTGTTAAAGCTTTCTAATTTTCTTGTGTCTTTTGAGCCAAAAATGAAGACATTCCCTAGAGATTTCTCTAGCACTTTTCATCCGATGCTGTCAAAGCACTTTATACTCGCTATCTAATTAAGGCTCTGAACACCTCAGTGAGAGAGGGACGCATCAACCCCGTAAACCTGACAAATAGAAGCTGGATTCCCTGAAAACCTAACTAAATAAAACAGGTCTGGTACATGACGAGAATGCACTGAATTTAAAACATTGAGAAGTTTGCATTTTGCCTAGTTGTAAATTCCTTCGTGTCTCCTAAAGATCTATGCCTAAAACATCTATGTTCCTGGAATGTTTGTTGCAAGTGGAGAGTTTGGAGAAATCTCTCAGGCATTGTTTTCAGTTGTGTCCAACTCTTGCTACCCATTAGCTGTAGCCCTCCAGTCTCTGCCCATGGGATCTCCCAGGCAAGAATACTGGAATGGGTTGCCATTTCCTACTCCAGGGTATCTTCCCGACCCAGAGATTGAACCCACATCTCCTGTGTCTCCTGCATTGACAAGTGGATTTTTTTTAACCAACTGCACGACCTGGGAAGCCATAACGTACATCAGAAAAGGAATGGAAAGGCAAAGAAATATGGAGAAAGAACTTTAGGGAGCTTGGAGTTTGTGTGATGGGAGCCCAGACACAGAGAGCTGCTGTCAGGAATGGTTCTTGCCAGGCTGGGCAAGGTTCACCAGGGGTGCTTGTGGGGCATTCTAGAATCCATAATGCTGTCAGAGTTCTTAGTTGCAAGTAGCAAAACCAAACTTTGGCTAACATAAGCCAAAAGGACCTTTCTTGGAAGGATATCAATGTCTCTCAGACTGAAGAGGAGACTCAGAGAGGGAGCTTGGAAAGTGGGGAGGAACAGAGTGAGCTTGAGAGGACAGGAGGTGAGCTCCTGATTCAGGACCAAGAACAATCTAGTCGGCTTCTTGCTGCTGCTTTTCCACCAAGAGTGACTTCCGCCGCTGCAGAGCTTTCTGACATTCACCCCAGAGTCTGTGTTTTGGGAGACAGCACTCCATCAGCCTGGCCGAAGTCCTTTGTCCACTTTAGGATGGGGACGGAGTGGAGAGAAGGGAGGCTCTGATTGCTTCAGCTTCCACGATGGGGGGTTGTGTCTGTGACACAGCTGGGGTCTTATGTGTATTTCCGCTGGGTATATTAGGAAACGAAAAGTCTGGAATGGGGACAGCCAAAAAATTAAAAATATCCACAGGGTCACCCTCTCTATTTAGCCGTTCTTGCTTGGGACCAAAACCCAGAAGTGGAAAGTGTAGGGGGTATAAGGTGTGTGTGTGAGTGTGTGTGTGTGTGTGTGTGTGTGTGTGCGTGCGTGCATGTGTGCATAGAGACTGCGCTGGCAGAGGGATGCCTGGATTCCTTCCGTCCTGGTAATAGCGGGGGACACATGATGGCCTAGGTCTGCTCTTCTCTGCACACGCTCCCCTCCGCTGCTGGCTTCTGGCAGCAATCCGCCTCACTGGGAGGCGCTGGCAGGGCCAGGTGCAGCTCGACACACGTCTGGCCTTTCTGTCCTCCTTCGGTCAGCAAGGACCACAGTGACCTTAGGCAGAGAGTAGAACTAGACAAAGGTACCCTTATTATGCGATATAAATATTGATTAATTTGAAAACTGGATTCCAGAAAGCATCCCAGGCCCTACCATTCCTGAGCCCATAGTGCCTACTTATTGCCCCCTCCACTAAATTCCTATGGACATCTGAGGATATGGCTTTACATGATTGCGACGTGGCTCTTTGTTGTTCAGTTGCTAAGTCGTGTTCAACTCTTTGCAACCCCATGGACTCCAGTACGCCAGGCTTCCCTGTCCTCCATTGTCTCCCAGAGTTTGCTCAAATTCATGTCCATTGAGTTGGTGATGCCATCCAACCATCTCATCGTCTGTCATCCCCTTCTCCTCCCACCCTCAATCTTTCCCAGCATCAGGGTCTTTTCCACTGAGTCAGCTCTTCACATCAGATATTGGAGCCAAAGTATTGAAGCTTCAACTTCAGCATCAGTCCTTCCAAATAATATTCAGGGTTGATTTCCTTTAGGGTTGATTGGTTTGATCTCCTGCAGTCCAAGGGACTCTCGAGAATCTTTTCCAGCACCACAACTCAAAAGCATCAGTTCTTCTGTGCTTAGCTTTCTTTAGGGTACAACTCTCACATCCACACATGACTACTGGGAAATCCATAGTTTTTACTTTATGGACCTTTGTCGGCTGGGTGATGTCTCTGCTTTTTAATATGCTGTCTAGGTTTGTCATAGTTTTCCTTCCAAGGAGCAAGCGTCTTTTAATTTCATGGCTTCAGTCACTGTCCACAGTGATTTTGGAGCCCAAGAAAAGAAAATCTGTCATTACTTTTCCCTCTTCTGTTTCCCATGAAGTGATGGGACCACATGCCGTGATCTTAGGTTTTTGAACGTTGAGTTTCAAGCCAGCTTTTTCACTTTCCTCTTTCACCTTCATCAAGAGGCTCTTTAGTTCCTCTTCTCTTTCTGCCATTAGAGTGGTATCATCTGCATATCTCAGGTTGTTGATATTTCTCTTGGCAGTCTGGATCCCAGCTTGTGCTTCATCCAGCCTGGCATTTTGCATGATGTACTTTGCATATAAGTTAAATAAGCAGGGTGACAATATACAGCCTTGTCATACTCCTTTCCCAATTTTGAACCAGTCAGTTGTTCCATGTCTGGTTCTAGCCGTAGCTTGTTGCTTTTTTAAAAAAAAGCTGTTAAAGTGGATGTTAGTCTTAATCATTTCTTCTTTCCAGCATTTGAACAGCTCCTGAAACATAATTTTCTTTGTAAAACTGATTTTCAGAGTGACACGTCTGGGTGAAATCCAGGCCAGTCTGTCTATCATTCAGATGCTTTGATGGCACTCTTCTGAATATATGGAGCCCGGGGTGATCAGCTGTGGATGTCAGAGTTCACTCATCCTGTACGTTTGGTGCTCTGCAATACAATCAGTTCAAAAGGGGAATTTCTTAGTTCGTCTTCATCCTGCATCCCGGAAGGCATTTGATCCTAGATTTGTATTCCTGTCCTTGTTTCTGCTCTTTCAGGTTTTTCTGCCTGATGTATTTTTAGGTCGATAGGTGTCAGCGTTGCACAGCTCAGACGGTGAGATCCCACACAGCGGGGATCCCGCTCCTTTGTTCAGCGTCCAGCACAGAGTGCAGACAACTTCTGGTGAGAATGATGTTATGGGTGGTGATGATGGTTTGCAGAGAGAGAAAGCCTGTGGCTTGAGTTGGATCAGGATTAAACGGCTTTCATAGCCTCACAGACAATGCAGCCCATTTACGTCTCTTGTCAAACTCCAAGCTTCTGATATATGTCACCCAGTCCTGAATACCGTGTTTCAGCTGAGTCTCTAGGTACTGGGAAGACAGTTTTCTTCTCTAAGCTGGGTTCTGTCAGAGGACTACCATTTTCTTCTGCTGACTGAATTTTTGTCATAGGTTAAAGGATTTCTTTTTGTGACGCTTATTGAGCACTTTGGCTGTGTGGGGAAAACAAGTGCAAATCTTCAGCTATTAACCTAGATACTTCTTGCGCCCCGGTAGTATTTGGTTTTATTGAAGATGCTGGCTGGGATGCAGCAAGGGAATGCAGAGATTTGAGAAACCTCTGTCACATTAAATACTCCCCTCTGGCCACCTTTATGTCTATTACACCCTGGTAGAGCAGGACTGATGGAGTGGGATGGGTGAAGGTGCTGAATATTCAAAGAATCTCATCCTGCGACGCTGCCAAGAGGTGCAGGTGGATACTTCTTGGTGGCAAGGGTACACAAAGGTTGTTTCAGTGTGTGAAATGCCAGATATGAGTCTTCAGATCTACATTGTACTGATTTTAAAGAATTTCAGTGGGCAGGCGCAGGTTACAATACTGAATCCACGTTCCACGTGTAGGAGATTCAGACATAGATAGTAGACTCCCAAGGCCCTGTTTCCACCTCAGGCTCTCAGGTCTCGCCTGTGACCTTGGCAGAACCATTCAAATTGCAACATGCTCTCTGCTTTCCATTTCGTTAAGTGGAAAGAATCACACCACACACCTCCCTTATGATGCTGCAGGAAGGTCTTGTTTGCAAAACCCTTCCCTACTCAAAGCAAAGCACTAAAGAGAGGCTGACTCTCTTAGCGCAGGTCAGGGCTGCCACCCTTTTTTCCTCCTTTTTATTATTTATTTATCTCGTTTGGCTGTGAAGGTCTCAGCTGCGGCATGTGGGATCTAGCTCCCTGTTCAGGGATTGAAACCCAGGCTCCCTGCATTGGGAGTGTAGAGTCTTAGCCACTGGACTGCCAGGGAAATCCCTGTCCTGCACCTTTAATTAAAAGATGATTTTTCCCTCTACGTTGCTATGTTCCAGTTTAGGGATGGGAAGAACGTTGGTGTAGATAGGAAGCGGTCAGGCATTTTATGAGCAAGGGCATCCCCATCGCTGGCTGGACCTGGGAGGCAGGGATGAAGCCTGAGGCGACAGCACCAGGGAGGAGCTCTTGGTCCAGGCTGCGTCTTTGCACCTCCAGGCTTTGCTGCCTGGCACACGCCTCCTTCTCCTTGTCTCAAAACCACATTCAGGCCATAGAATCACTTGACCTCTTCATCTGTCTTCACTTCTGTCTGGTGAACCACAACAGAAGAGCAAACAAAGACTTGATTTTTGTGTGTTTCGTTAGGCCCGACTGCATCCCCCGCTACCCTCCCCCCACCCCCGCCAGGGGAATTTCTAAGAAGAGAATGGCAATATACCAAGAAACTTCAAAATAAGGAAGAACAGATTTCTGATTCAAACTTAAACATGGTCCACAGGGAAGGACTGTGAGATTTGTTTCCAGGAGATTTGGTGACGGTGGTTAATCCGTATAAAGAGCTGAGCGCTGTGCCTGGCACACACCAGGCCCATTAATGTTGCTGCTGTTTCTGTTATTGCTTCCTTTCCTTCACTCTGTCCAAGGTGCTGGCACGTCCTTTTTCTGAGGTTGGGGATTTCTTTCTCTTATCTCTCACCTGCTAGGAGCAAGGCACCCTGTCCCTTAGCCAGAAGAGCAGTGGAGTTGTAAGGGTCCCAGACGTAGCTGAGTTGTATAACACGCTGCAGATTAACAGATATTTTTTCAGGGTCAGGCTTGGAGATTAAAAGGATGAATTTAACATCTAGTCTGTACCACTGAGGAGCTTTTAATCTGATGGGAACAAACAGACAAGTACAGTCTACTAAACTATAAAATAATTGGTGATTTTAGAAAAGTTTTTTTCTTTTTTCTTTTTTTAATGTTTGGCCACGTGAAGAGCCTGCAAGGCAGGAAATTCAGGAGCAATCCCTCAGTCAGGAAGATCCCCTGGAGATGGGATGGGCAACCCCCTCTAGTATTCTTGCCTGGAGAATTCTAGGGACAGAGGAGCCTGACGGGTTACAGTCCATGGGGTTGTGAAGAGATACAACGGAGTGACTAAGCACACACGCAAGAAGAGGCATCAGAGGCATTTCACCGAATGAGCGGTGTGCTGACTCCCACTCTCACTTATAAAGGCCCAAGGGAAGTGTCACCTGGCTGCAGAATCTCTAAGATGTTGCAGAAACAGTGCAAAACAATGTTTCCACCATCTCCAGGGCCATGAAAAAGGATATGATGGACAGGCAAGGGTTTGGTGAGCTCTCACGTGTCCCAGCTGCCAGGGAAAATGGAGGTCTGTCCTTGGTTTATTCTGTGAGGGGAAGGCTCAGACGTGGCAGCTTTGTGCTGAAGCCTTACTGGTGGCAGCTGCTGGTCTTTGCATCTCGGCATTGCTATTAATGCCCCAGGCACACAGCCCAGATGATTCATGGTGGTGTCAAGCACTCTTGTAGTTTGAAATGTCACATTAAGCATTTCTGGTTTGCTCCTGTAACTGTTGTGATGTTAGCAGTTTATAAAGAGTGGGGGGATGGGGGNACCTCCCCTATCAGCCTGTCACTCTCAGGACTCAGGACTCCTGTTCCCATGCCCTGGTCACTTCAGGGCCGGGTAACCCACGCCTAGGGACAGCCTCTGTGGCCCAGAGCCCCCTGAGATGGTTTAAACTAGCTAATTCTCAACCTGTTTACTTTGGTTTGCCCGTTTCTTCCCGGAAAAGCCACGGTAAAGGTTCTGGTCCCGGTCTGCTTACCCTCAAACTCTTGATCAGTTTCCACGCTTTCCTATGAAGCGCACACTCCCGCCCCGCCCCCCACCCCCGCCGCTGCCATGGAGTGTGGGGCCCCATCTCTTGGAATATGTGAGTATAACCATCTATCTTTTCAATGGCAGGTGTCTCCTGACCTGTTGGCTTTGTCAACAGATAATAATACAGCCTACATTTTGAAATCCTTCCCCTCTTCCAGAATCCTTGGTAAGACTTAGATCTAAGTGTATAAATATGAATGCAGATTTGGCCAAATAGTATTGAATACATTGAATTAGATGAAAACATTCATTAAAACTTTGGGAAGTGGGGACTTGATATATACTAGGGCATTCATTTTTTAACGTATGAGAGTGAACATATATTTTAGTCGAGGGCTACATCATATTTGACAATAGAGTTCCGAACCATAGCTTTGCAGCAGTTGGCCCAGAATAATCTTTTTCATTAAGACTTTGGGAAGTGGGGACATGATATATACTAGGGCATTCATTTTTTAATGTATGAGAGTGAACATATATATTAGACAAAGGCTAGACCATAATTGACAATAAAACTCTGACCCGTAGCTCTGCAGCAATTGGCCAAGAATAATCAGGACTTGGTCATTGACTGCTGGCTTCTTTAATTTTTGCACCTGCCTCCAACTTGGAGCTAGCCAGAGAAAGATAGATGCATTTGTCATACCAAGCATCAAGGATACCCTGCTTCTAGTTAGAAGACCCTCACCCTCCCTATGCTGGCAGCCCCAGGGAGGGCTTACCTTAAATTAAGCCTTCTCTTTCTTTCTTACACCCCTGTCTGTCTTCAGGTCTCTGCCAAATGCAGGGCTTAGTGGCAGACTCCATTGTATAGCAAGCTCTGAATAAATAACATCTGTATTATTTGTTTAATCTTCATTTTAGTTTTTTTTCTTGATTTTAATAATCAACTGTTATATCTCAAAATCCAACACAATATGTTTATCTACTGTCGTAGGAGTCTCTAGAGAAACAGAACCAATATATTTGACAAACACTGTTTATTATCGGGAATAATAATGGTGTGGTTTCAGACTGTGGTTTCAGAAGGCTTGAGATGCAGGAGGAATCAATACTTCAGTCAGTTTGAGTCCGAAGGCAAGAAAAAAACCAAAGTCCCATTCAGGCAGGGAGTGTGTACGTATGCGTGTGTGTGTGTGTGTGTGTGCCCTCAGCTGTGTCTCACACTTTTATACCCCATGGACTATAGCCCACTAGACCCCTCTGTCCGTGGGATTTCCCAGGCATGAATACTAGAGTGGGTTGCCATTTCCTCCTCCAAGGGATCTTCCCCACCCAGGGATTGAACCCCCATTTCCTGCAGCTTCTGCATTGGCAGATGGATTCTTTTACCATTGGCACCACCTGGGAAGCCCAGTCAAGCAGGGTGAGTTCTTTCTTACTCAGGAGAGGGTGAGGCTTTTTGTTTTATTCAGGCCTTCAAGTGATGGGATGAGAGCTGGAGGGCCGTCTATCCAAAAAACCCTCACAGAAATACCCAGAATGTTTGACCAGATATCTGGGCACCCCATGGCCCAGTCAAGTTGACACAGAAAATTGACTATCATATCCCCCAAGTTAGTTCCCTTTGCCAAGTTTTTGATTTGGGGCTGATTCTACCCCCAACTCCTTTCCCTTTTCACCATCTTGCAGGCTGTTTCTGTAACCTGACATATTTTCTCCAGCCGTAATCCTAATTAGTTTTTTTTTTTTTTTTTTGATCTTTACCCTTATAGACCTTTTCTTTCCTGTCCATTTTCAGGAATTCTCAAACAACTATCCCAGGTGCTTGATCACGACCACCTAGCTAGGCTCTATCTTTAGATTTTTTGCTTTCTATTAAAAAAAAAATTAGAAGTTTTATTTATCTGTTTATCTGTGGCTGCACTGGGTCTTTGTTGCTTTTCTCTATTTGCAGCACGTGGGGGCTGCTCTCCTGTTACAGAGCCCTGGCTTAGGGCTTGTGGGCTCAGTAGACGTGGCTTGTAGGCTGAGTTGCTCTGCGGCGCGTGGCATCTTCCTAGGGGTTGAACCCGTGTCTCCTTCATTGTCAGGCAGATTCTTAACCTCCGGACCACCAGGGAAGTCCTCTTTAGATTTTTTTAAACACCTAATCTGTTCAGTTCAGTTCATTTCAGTCGCTCAGTCGTGTCCAACTCTTCGTGACCCCATGAATCGCAGCACTCCAGGCCTCCCTGTTCATCACCATCTCTTGGAGTTCACTCAGACTCACGTCCATCGAGTGCGTGATGCCATCCGGCCATAACACTTCATCACATGTGTCACTCCTCCTTCGAGGGGCGGTAGCTCCCTAACATAGTGATGTTTCAACTCTGCGTGTTAGAATTACCCAGCGTGCTACAAACTAGCCAACCAACCAATGAAACAAAAACACTTATGCCTAGACCCAGACCAGACAGTCTCTAGGGGGTGGGGTGAAGATAGCTCTAATTTTGAGAAGCATCTTCAGATAATTTTATGTGTAGCTCGAGTTGAGAACCCCTGTCAGATCAAGCAAAACTTCCTTCAGTCCAATAGTCAAGGCTGTCAGCCAACCTACAAATGAGAAACGGCTGTCAGCATCTCCCAAACTTCTGAAAGAATGTCAAGGATCCCTTGTTCAATTCCGTCTACTGTTGACTCTATCTCTGAATCACTGACTTGAAGGGGAGGGACCTGAAACTGTGTCATATTGAGAACATGCAGCAGTTGTTTAAGTCAGGGATGGTAGGAATGACTGCAGAATATCTCATAGCATCTCAGATTTTCACGTGCAGGAAATCTCCTGGGATATTGTTGGTGTGCAGACTCTATCCGAGAAGATGGGGAAAGGGGCTCTGAAATCCTCATGATCCAGTGGAGATCTAGGTGCTGTTGACAATGGCACCCCACTCCAGTACTCTTGCCTGGAGAATCCCAGGGATGGTGGAGCCTAGTGGGCTGCCATCTATGGGGTCGCAGAGAGTTGGACACGACTGAAGCGATTTAGCAGCAGCAGTAGCAGGGCCACACTTGAGTAGCCCTGGCTGTTCACTGAAATCACTTAGGAAGCTTCACAAACTACTGATGTTCAGGTCCCACCCTTGGAGAATTGGTCTGGGTGCAGCTTGGGCAGGAGTTTAAAAATCTTAAGGGAAGTGTGTGAGTGAAAGTTGCTCAGTCGTGTCCGACTCTTTGTGACCCCATGGACTATACAGTCCATCTCCAGGCCAGAATACTAGAGTGTGTAGCCTTTCCCTATTCCAGGGGATCTTTCCAACCTAGGGATTGAACCCAGGTCGCGCACACTGCAGGTAGATTCTTTACCAGCTGAGCAACAGGGAAGCCCAAGAATACTGGAGTGGGTAGCCTATCCCTTCTCCAGAAGATCTTCCTGACCCAGGACTCAAACCAGGGTCTCCTGTATTGCAGGCAGATTCTTTAGCAACTGAGCCATGAGGGAAGCCCTGTCTTAAGGGAAATCAACCCTGAATACTTGTTGGAAGGACTGATGCTGAAACTGAAACTCCAGTATTTTGGTATCTGACATGAACGGCTGGCTCACTGGAAAAGTCCCGATGCTGGGAAAGATCGAGGGCAGAAAAGGGTGTCAGAGGATGAGGTGGTTGGATGGCATCACTGATGTAATGGACATGAACTTGGGCAAACTTCAGGAGATGGTGAGGGACATGGAGGCCTGGCCTGCTGGGCTCACAAAGAATCAGACACGACTGGGCGACTGAACAGGGGCCTCACAGACAATGATGAGATCTTCCTAGTCACTTTCATTTTTCACTTTTTTTCAGTCACTGTATATATGTACCTTTTCTACTTCAGTGTCTTAAACACTGTCAGAAAATTAAGGAAAAGCTTGGAAATAAGCAAAAGACATCACAGTGTGTTTAAGCCCAGGTCTGGGGTTGATTTTCTATTGACTGTTCTATTTTGCAACTCTTTATGGACATAGGTTAACCTGTCAATTTCTTCCCGGTAGAGATGCAAATAATACCTGTTGGAATGGATAACTTCAGAGGTTATGGGTTATTGCCCTGTAAGGCATTAATCAATTTTGTATGTAAGCCAGCAAACTTGTCTTAACATCAGTTTATTAAATTAGCTATATATCTCACTTAGTCACTCATTAATGAGTTGAATAAAATCTTTGACATATATAATTCTGAGTGAAAGTCATGACTTTACCATTTGAAAACTGTTTTAAAATGCTGAGAAGCTTAAAGAGGAGTTTAATCAATGCATAGCAAAATTAATTGGATTGAAGAAGTCAATAGGAAAGTCTCATATCTGAAGAAACTCTTGTTTCTTACAAGTGTAAAATTGAAAAACCAATATACCAAATAACACGTGAGAGACTCAAAGTAGTCATAGTTTCAGATAGGAACAAGCCATGGTGATTTGGATGCTCTTGGTCAGGGGCTTCCTTGGTGGCTCAGTGGTAAAGAATCCATCTGCAATGCAGGAGCCCTGAAGATGTGAGTTCGATCCCTGGGTTGGGAAGATCTCCTGGGGAGGGAAATGGTAACCCACTCTACTCTAGTATTCTTGTCTGGGAAATCCCACAGACAGAGGAGCCTGGAGGGCTACAGTCCATGGGGTCGCAAAAGAGTCGGACACAACTGAGCGACTAAGCAACACCACGCGTTTAATCAGTGAAAAAACGGAGGTCCAGAATGATAGGAGGGTGGTGGGAGGGGTCCCAGCCATAAAGTCAGACAGTCAGTTCTAATCTTGGCTCTGGCCCTAGTAGCTGTTCTCTGTAGATAGAGGTAAGCAAATCCAGATGAAAAATATCTCGCACATAATGTGAGCTTCATAAATGTGAGGACTCTTCCTCAGGAGCATTTCAGAAGATGGGAGAGGTGGACAACAGCAGCCTGGATTGGAAACCTGAGTTATGGGGCAAGAGTTAAAATGACTTAACACTGTTTATATAGGGCCATAAAAACACCATCTGCTGGCTCTCGCCAGTTAAGCTATTGCAAAGCTGACATCCACTAACGCTGTACTGGTGGGGGACGGATGACCAAGGTTTTGCTCTATCATTATTCCACGAGCTGCCACCTCGAGACAAATCTCCAGTTTACCCATCACATAACCTGGTTGTTCAACATTTAAAGATTTATTTTGGCCTTTAAATATTTATACTCTCCTTCCAACCTTTTATTGCTCTAGTTACTGCTGAAGTAAAAACAAGACTCAGGAGGTTACTGTGTGGTATATCGGAGGTTCCAGACTTTGCCATTAGATTGGGGGACATTCGACGTTCCGTTAGCATCAGATGAGTGGATTAATATTAAATCCTCACTTTTGCATGACGAGGCTAGATGTGCCTGGGATGAGAGGGTCATTTCTTTTCCCTTTTATACTCAGCGTTCAGTGAGGAAAATACCATTTTCTCTGGAATACATGTTGCTGAGCCAAAAGTGAACAGTGGCTGATCCTAGACTGTGGGGTGCCTGTAGGGTGCAGCTGAAGGGTGTCCCCATGGTGGAAGGAAGCTCGAAGATCGCTTTCAGCACCTGTGTTTGGATCCTCAGTGCCATCATTAGGTATAATGATGGGCTGACTCCACATCCCTGGGACATTTGGTCTCATTTGAATGATTGAAGAGAATCAAATGTATGTCCTAGACACCTGCCAACTTGCAATAATAATCATCTGCATTTCCATAATGTCTTTCTCTAAGAATTTCAAAACTCCTTGTCTTTGAAAATCTATTTATGATAGGGAGGAAGAGATAATCATTTTTATTCCACAGAGTCTTAGAGCCATGGTAGGTTCTGAATCTTTGGTTGTTTGGGTAACCATTGTCTATCCCAGACTTTGCTGCCTGTTGAAATCACCTGGAAATCTTTAATAACCATTGATGCTTGAATCCCATGTCCAGGTATCCTCATGGAACTGTTATCAGGATTTTTAAAAGTTTCTAAGGTGATTGGAATGCGCACAAAAGCTCGAGGACCACATAGGTAGCGACATTTGGTCTGGAACATTTCTGTGAAGTATTAACAGAAGGAAGCATTTCAGATGACAGAGCTGTTAGAATTATTCTTCCCCACTGGGTTCTCCATCCTTGTTGGTATTTTCACCTCTGACCAAGGGTTGAAAAGGAGGAGAGACACTTAAAATACAGACAATGCCAGAGTCATTGGGATGACCTTGGCCTTATGCTCTAACCACTATTAGGTTAGCTCAGATCACTGTCTTTTTGCAGGAATTACATTTTGGTGGAATATTCAGAAAGAAAGTGATTAAATCAATATATAACCGTGGTTTTAGAGGAAACAACAACAAATTCATCCCTTAGGAGTCTGTATATCGCTTGAAATTTGTAGAAAATATTTGGGAAATAGTTTTTTAGTCCATAAATCAGATTTATAAAGGAGGGAAGAAATATTTAAATCACAGTGGGGAAGGAATTCTACAAATCATGACTGGGTACAGCAGGGGCTTGTGGTGGTGTGGTTGGGAAGTGTTTATCATTACATTTACTTGAACCCTGACTTTTCACAGAGATGCTCAGGCAGTCCTGAGGGTTGGAAAAGCCAAGGGGTGGGCAGCATATCTTTGGTCCCTGCATTGCTGCTGGTGACTCAGCTGTGGCTTCTGGTTCGGGACCAACTTCACTTGAAGATGTATGGGTCTGAAGCTGACATTTGCAGAGCTGTTTGGTGGAAGCAGCTGTTGCCTGGAGGGGAGTAAGACTAGCTTCTCAGAGGTTGGGCTGCCTCTCCATCTGTCTGGGTGAAAAGAGGAGGAAGCAGAAGGACAAGAAAGACGGAGAAGCTATGAAAAACGGGCCCTGCACAGAGACCACCGGAAGGAGGGAAGACAGCACAACTTTAATGCCTTCATGGGTGAGTTCATGCTCTTAACGTTTCTTGGTATTAAGGATTAAAGTCATGTCTACCGCCACCCTGAATGGAGAGAAAATGAAGTGGTGAGAAGATACATTTGGAAGGCCGGCCTGGATTCCTTCCTGCTGACAGGTTCCACAGGCCCCTGGCTGATCCCAGATTCTCATGTTTGTCGGACTGTGTCCCATGTGCACAGTTACTTTCCTTCTATTGTCCTTTTGGAGCCTCTAAGTGTTAGGAAAATTTTCAGTTTGTTTGTGGAGACACAAGGACATCTATGGGCATTTGAGCAATTTTTGGTGGATCTTAGGTGACTGGGAGGATGTATTAGTTTCCTAGGCTTCCCAGGTGGCTCAGTGGTAAAGAACCTGACTCCAGGGCAGGAGATAGGGGTTTGATCCCTGGTTGGGAAGATCCCCTGGAGTAGGAAATGGCAACCCACTCCAGTATTCTTGCTTGAGAAATCCCATGGACGGAGGAGCCTGGTGGGCTACAGTGTATGGGGTCCCAAAGAGTCAGACACAAATGAGCATGGACGCCACGCCATGAGTTACTGTTAAGATTAGATTATTATTATTACATTGTGGTTGTTGATTTACTGAGTTGTGTTCAACTCTTTGAGAAACCATGGACTGCAGCACACCAGGCTCCTCAATCCTCCATTATCTCCCGCAGTTTGCTCAAATTCACGTCTTTTGAGTCGGTGACACTATTTAACCATCTCATCCTCTGCCACTCCCTTCTCCTTTTGTCTTCAGTCTTTCCCATCATCAAGGTCTTTTACCATGAGTCAACCCTTCACATCAGGTGGCCAAAGTATTGGAGCTTCAGCTTCAGCATCAGTCCTTCCAGTGAATATTCAGGATTGATTTCCTTTAGGACTGACTGGATTGATCTTGCAGTCCAAGGAACTGTCAAGAGTCTTCTCCAGCATCACAGTTTGAAAGCAATAATTCTTCAGCACTCAGCCTTCTTTATGGTCCAGCTATCACATCTATACATGACTACTGGAAAATCCATAGCTTTGACTACGTGGAGCTTTGTCAGCAAAGTGATGTCTCTGTTTCTTAATACGCTGTCTACGTTTGTCATAGCTTTCCTTCCAGGGATGCTTCCAGGGAGCAAGCATCTTTAAAATTCATGGCTGAAATCACCATCCACAGTGATTTTGGAGCCCACAAAAATAAAATATGTCACTATTTCCACCTTTCCCCCTTCTATTTGCCATGAAGTAATGGAACCTGATGTCATGATCTTAGTTTTTTGAATGTTGAGTTTCAAGTCAGTTTTTCACTCTCCTCTTTCACCTTCATTAAGAAGCTCTTTAGTTCTTCTTTACTTTCTGCCATTAGAGTGGTATAATCTGAATATCTGCTGCTGCTGCTAAGTCACTTCAGTCGTGTCTGACTCTGTGCGATCCCACAGATGGCAGCCCGCTGGGCTCCGCCATCCCTGGGATTCTCCAGGCAAGAACACTGGAGTGGGTTGCCATTTCCTTCTCCAATGCATGAAAGTGAAAAGTGAAAGTGAAGTCGCTCAGTCGTGTCTGACTCAGCGACCCCATGGACTGCAGCTTACCACGCTCCTCCGTCCATGGGAGTTTCCAGGCAAGAGTACTGGAGTGGGATGCCATTGCCTTCTCCACTGAATATCTGAGGTTGTTGATATTTCTCTTGTCAATGTTGATTCCTGCTTTTGATTCATCCAGCCCAGCCTTTTGCATGATGTACTCTGCATACAGGTTAGGTAAGCAGGGTGACAATATACAGCCTTGACGTACTCCTTTCCCAATTTGGAACCAGTCAGTTGTTCCATGTCTGGGTCTGATTGTTGCTTCTTGACCTGCACACAGGTTTCTCAGGAGACAGGCAAGGTGGTCTGGTATTTCTATATCTTTAAGAATTTTACAGTTTTTTTGTGATCCACATAGTGAAAGGATTTAGCACAGTCAATGAAACAGAAGTAGGTGTTATTCTGGAATTCCCTTGTTTTCTGTATGACCTAGTGAATATTGGCAATTTGATATGGTTCCTCTGCCTCTTTGAAACCCAGCTTGTCCATCTGGAAGTTCTCGGTTCACATACTGCTGAAGCCTAACTTCAAGGATTTTGAGCATAACCTTACTAGCATGTGAAATGAGCACAGTTGTATGCTACTTTGAACACTTGTTGGCATTATTATAACTAAATGCTTGTTCTCTTTCTCTGACTCTCCTCCACTGTTTATTTGATCGTTTTGCTGTGTACTGCTGTTATTTATCTTTTGCATAAAATGATAATAGTGCTAATAATAGCTGAGGTTTTCTGAGTACTTTATATGTGTTTAAAGCAAAAGAGTTTGACACTGAATTTCATTTAATTTCACAATTCCATTTACTTATTTGTAAATAGGGATAAACAATGTAGATATTATAAAATGCAGTTAAAAGCATTTTAAAAAGATAATTTAGTGCTACAATTTAGATGATACAAACAGCGTTTATATAGCATTTCACATAGTAGACTTTCTTCTTTTGGAGAACTGCAAAATGGAGTGGAAGACAGGGAGCTTTTACAAGGTGAGGAACAAGGGAGACAAGAAAAGGACATATCTGATTGGCTGGGGCCACAAAGTTAACCTTCTCTGGGGCAAGAAGGCCCAGAGTTGGGTTGGTTTTTGGGGATTGGCTGATTGGTTTTTGGGGATTGGCTGATTGGTTTTGGGGGACTGGCTGATTGGTTTTTGGGTCATTGGCTGACAGGACCTACTGAGTTTCTGGTCGGGTGGAAAATCTACAGGACATGAAAGCTCTCTGAGGTTTACTTTGCTGATGTGACACCTTGGTCAGGAGTGGCTCCATCTTGGGCCTGGAAATTATTTCAGCAATATAATGGTTATGTATTTATTTATGTAAGTTGCACACACATGCCTATAAATTATACATATAATTTATCCTTCCATACAAGTGAGGAAATTGTAACTCAGAGACAGGAAGAGATTTGCCTAAGAGCCCATAGGTCTTTTGACTCCGGAAACTGCACTATTATCCATTACGCACGTGTGTGTGTGTGCACCAAGATGCTTCAGTTGTGTCTGACTCTTTGTGACCCCATGGACTGTAGCCTGCCAGCCTCCTCTGGCCATGGGACTCTCCAGGCAAGAATACTGGAGTGGGTTTCCATGCCCTCCTCTAGGGGAATCTTCCCGACCCAGGGATCAAATCTGTTATCTCTTGTAGCTCCGACATTGCAGGCGGATTCTATACTGCTGAGCCATTGGGGAAGGCTCTTGTCCACTATACTTTTCTCCTGATTTAGGAACGGTGTGAGAACGGGACCTTCTTTCATGTGAGGCCAATGACCTACACGTGGTTGCCTTTCAGGAGGTTCTTGTAAACACTGAGGGACAGTCTTGCCTTCTAAAGGCCCAAATAGAGATTTCTAGGAGTCCTCCAGCGTGCTCTGTGGGCCTTTGTTTGTATTCACACATATAGTCCCATGTTTTCATTTTAATGGGTGAGTTATCAATAGTGATAGCTAATTAGAAAAACCCAAGCAGATGACATTCCATTAACATTCCCTGAGAAACAGCTGTACTTGCTTCATTATTTCTAATGTATTTTTAGGTTATGGAAATAAAGGCCAACAGAATCTATAGGTCCATAAAGTTGGTGAACTATTAAGAAAAGGATAAGAGTAGAGACAGGAGGCACCATCTTTTGGTGGATAAGGTTAATTGGTTTCTCATCTTGATGTAAAATTTCATGGCCTAAATATTAATCTCTAAAATGGCATATCATGCTTTTATGGTCTGAAATAATAAAAATACCCACACTTCTCCTGGAACATGGTAGGTGCTCAGCAAAGAGGTCTGTATTTCCAAATGGATTCAAAGGAAAATATGGATAATGTTTTACATATCTCTGGAAATAATACATGTATATAGTCAGCAAAAATGCTGGTGGACAGAAGCAGAATACACATAATAGTAGGTAAACCTAATTTATTACAAATCAATAACATAGCCACTCTGAAGGGTTTGGGCAAAGAATAACCTAGGTAACTCTGGAAAAAAGTATTTTGACAGGAAGCTGTAAGCTTAGAGAGGAAAGGACTATATACAAGTGTTGTACTTCTGTAACTAATTGCTTTATGTGTATACTAAAATTAAGTGAGTATATTGTTAATGATGAGAGCTTTTCACTGTTGGAGAATAAGATGCTACTAAGAAAAACGGGAAAGTTAGAATCATCCTTGTGGTGTTGGAATTGGAAGGATCAGCATGAACATGTTTAGAAGGCCAAGGAATAATGATGCTCTGGTAGCAGTGAGCATGCTTAGGGCATAGATCTTGGTTTCTAAATCTCAGTTTTGCTAAAAGGAATCTAGACTCCTTGGAGCAGAAATGACTGATTTTAAGGCTGGAGAAAGGAAACATAAGATGAGCCTGGGCATCTTCTAGTATCAGAAAGCAAAGAAGTAATAAAAAATTAATTAGAAGGATGAAGTGATGTCAAAAGGCAACAGGAGCCCACCTAATAAAGCTCCCAGTGGCAAAAGCTGACAATTTGAGCAACATAAGTAACAGTAATATTGGATTATGACTCAAAGAATAAAGTAAATATTCAGGTGTCCATCCTGATATAAATAATTGGATAAGTAAACGAGGAGAAGAGATCGTTCTTTTGGTCAGAAGAATTCTAATTAATATATGCTGGAAGGAATGAGGGAGATACCAGGTCACTACTGGGAAAACTGCAGTAGTAATTGTTGCAAGGAAGGTCTGCGAAAGGACGCTAAAGTTGGTGGGCAAAAATTGAAGAGAAACAGTATAATAGCATAGTCTCAAAATATCTCACCTAAGGCATTTTTCAACTACAAAAGAAGAGACTTTATAGGAGAGAAGCTCAACAGCTATTGCCTTAACCATGTAATTAAAGCTATCATCATAACTCTTGAGACATTCATAGCTCAGTTGGTAAAGAATCCACCTGCAATGCAGGAGACCTTGGTTCGATCCCTGGATTGGGAAGATCCACTGGAGAAGGATAGGCTACCCACTCCAGTATTCTCAGGCTTCCCTTGTGGCTCAGCTGGTAAAGAATCCGCCAGCAATGTGGGAGACCTGGGTTTGATCCCTGGCTTGGGAAGATCCCCTGGAGAAGGGAAAGGCTACCCACTCCAGTATTCTGGCCTAGAGAATTACATGGACTACAGTCCATAGGATCACAAAAAGTCAGATCACTTAGTCCTCTAACATTTCATTCCTACCTTTCTTGTGGTTTACTGTGACATGTGTAAATGTGTGTGTGTGTGTGTGTGTGTGTGTGTGTGTGTGTTAGACTTAATCCTCTTTTACACTGTACATTCTTGGAGGTGCTATTTTGGTTTTTGTGCCTGCCACTTAGTAAATGCCAAACTGTAAGCCGTATGGAAGGGAGGCCGTGTTTGGATTGTTTAGCATGATTTCTCCAGAGCTTCCTCTTGTATCAGGCCCATAGTAGGTATACAGTTAATATGGAATTGAATAAATATGAAAGGAAATCAGTTGCAAATATTCATTGGAAGGACTGGTGCTGAAGCTGAAGCTCCAATACTTTGGCCACTTGATGAGAAGAACTGAGTCATTGGAGAAGATCCTGATGCTGGGAAAGATTGAAGGTGGGAGAAGGGGACGACAGAGGGTTAGAAGGTGGGATGGCATCACCAACTCAGTGGACATGAGTTTGAGTAGGCTATGGGAGTTGGACAGGGAAGCCTGGTGTGCTGCAGTGCATGGGGTTGCAAAGAGTGGGACATGACTGAGCAACTGAACTGAAGGCAATGGATAAAGATATTAAAAAAAAATGCTTATGTGGCTGTGCCGGGTGTTAGTTGCGGCACATGCGATCTCCCAGTTGTTGCATGCAAGCTCTTAGTTGTGGCATGTGGGTCTAGTTCCTGACCAGGGCTTGAACTCCGGCCCCCTGCGTTGGGAGCATATACCCTGGATCACTAGGGAAGTCCTGGTAAAGGGATTTTGAATATTGTGTAATTTCAGCCTTCATTTTGTTCTTTCCATCCCTCTGTGATTTGTGATTATTTAAATTTGCTCTTAATTTTTAGGCCAGATCCTTGCCCTGTCTCTCTGAAGGACTGTATTCAAATACTTTGTGATGGACTCCTACTTCCTTTTCAGTTTTAATTCCCACCACCTTATTGTACACCTCACATCCTAATTCACTGGATTATTTCCAAATTCCCAAATAAACTCCATCCTCTTATTTCCATGAGCTTTTGCCCAGGCTGTTCCTTTAGCCTGGAATGCCATCCTTCCTGTTCTCAACCATCACCTTCTAGTCACCTTCACAGGCAGCTTAAAGGGCATTCTGTGAATTTCTGATCCCCTCTCCTCTTCTCTCCTGTTCTACAGCAAGTTGCTAGTAGTTTTGTTCAGACTCTATTTCATTCTTCCTTAATAGCCTAACTCAATTTGTTATATCCCAAGTTATTTACTTGTTATATCCTTTCCAGATTCAGTTCAGTTCAGTTCAGTTGCTCAGTCGTGTCCGACTCTCTGCGACCCCGTGAATTGCAGCACGCCAGGCCTCCCTGTCCATCACCATCTCTCAGAGTTCACTCAGACTCACGTCCATCGAGTCGATGATGCCATCCAGCCATCTCATCCTCTCTCGTCCCCTTCTCCTCCTGCCCCCAATCCCTCCCAGCATCAGAGTCCTTTCCAGTGAGTCAACTCTTCACATGAGGTGGCCAAAGTACTGGAGTTTCAGCTTCAGCATCATTCCTTCCAAAGAAGGGTTGATCCAGGGTTGATCTCCTTCAGAATGGACTGGTTGGATCTCCTTGCAGTCCAAGGGACTCTCAAGAGTCTTCTCCAATACAACAGTTCAAAAGCATCAATTCTTCGGTGCTCAGCCTTCTTCACAGTCCAACTCTCACATTCATACATGACCACAGGAAAAACCATAGCCTTGACTAGACGGACCTTAGTCGGCAAAGTAATGTCTCTGCCTTTGAATATACTATCTAGGTTGGTCATAACTTTTCTTCCAAGGACTAAGCGTCTTCTAATTTCATGGCTGCAGTCATCATCTGCAGTGATTTTGGAGCCCAAAAATATAAAGTCTGACACTGTTTCCACTGTTTCCCCATCTATTTCCCATGAAGTGATGGGACTGGATGCCATGATCTTCGTTTTCTGAATGTTGAGCTTTAAGCCAACTTTTTCGCTCTCCTCTTTCATTTTCATCAAGAGGCTTTTTAGCTCCTCTTCACTTTCTGCCATAAGGGTGGTGTCATCTGCATATCTGAGATTATTGAGATTAGAGGTTCTCAAACCTCCATGGGCAAAAGAATTACCTGAGTAGTTTGCTAAAAATGCAGATTCCTGGAGCAGAGGCCCCCGTGTGCATCACCGTCCCAGATAGGGCTCCAAGTGCAGTTCAGAGCTGTTGTTACAAATGAAGATTTTCCGGTCAGAGACTCACCTGCCTGACAAAGCCTGGCACTCACAGGCCTGCAATCAAAGAAAGGGATGAAGATGAATGGCCGGAGGTCAAGTCACAAAATGATGCCTCAGGCCTTTGCCAAATGGAGAGAGATGTCTCACCACTCGAGGAGAGGAGTGAAGTCCTCTGCAGAGAAGCTGGAGACAGGCCCCAACCCGAGCACACTGCAGCCTCATGTCTTCAGCAGAAAACTGCTCTGCACTCCTGTCCTTGTCCACTTGAAGAACAAGAGGACCCCTTCGGGCCACACGGCTAACGCGAAGGCTAATATAGGCAGCAGTAATTGATGATTGCCTGATCAGAGACCTTTAAGTCTGGCAATAGAGATGACCCTTGCTTATCGATTATCATCCAATAGCTCTAAATTATCTCCAGACAGAGCAGGGCTGGTAAGGAAAGGCGCTTTACGGAAATTCAATATGTCATCCCCGGCAAGTTAAAGACTTGGAGCTCGGCAGGCACACTCCTTTCAGGTGCATTTATAAGAGGGAGAGAAGAAATGAAATGGCTTCTAATTATTTACATTGGACCTACACTCTCTGTTGAGCAGGATTAGCTAGCATTCTTTCCCCGTGCGAACTGCTGGGTAGGCCCGGAGAAGGAGATTAAACATGGCAGCAGTAGGTGTGGAAATAATTGGGGGAGGTAGTTGGGAGAAATCCGTGCCCCTTGATGCTGACGGCTGTCTTGTTTTCTCTTTCAAAGCCCAAATTCACATTAGCCTGTTGATGGCCTCCTCCAAACTGGGTAGACTTTATAAACAATAAAAATAATGACAAAAGTGACTTGCTTTTAGATAATCAGATAACAAGCCACAGCCTCAATTCTAGAGTGGCTTTACCAAGTCAGTACCCTATTCCTGGTCTCATACAAAAATCCCTCCATTATTAGTTTTTGTTTTTTTTTTAATGTAAATTTATTTATGTTTTTTTAATTTTATTTTTTAAGTTGAATTCAGGCTTAGATCTGGTGTCTGGTTTTCCAATCTGATAGTATGTATATGTTTACAGTTTGTTTTAGGCTGTTAGGTGTATTTCCTGTTCAGTAGGTATTCAGTAAAGCGTAGTTTAATCTGATTATTTCCCTAAATAAAATTCTGAAGAAGGTGGCATTTGCCTTTGTGGCTCCCAACTTAGTTTTGTTTTAAAAAACTATGCATGGAGTTCTTTTAACCTCATTTTCAAGGCCCGAGTGTCCGTCACTCAATCATGCCTCTGACTCTTTGTGACCCCATGGACTGGGGCTCGCCCGGCTCTTCTGTCCATGGGATTCTCCAGGCAAGAATACCGGAGTGCGTTGCCAGTTCCTTCCCCATTCAAGACCCAGAATTCTTCATTTTTGAAATTCCTTTCAGGAAAGGAACTGATAATATATACTCTTAAAGTATTTTAAATTATATTTATATTGAATGTGGATGGAAACCTCTGCCTTACATTACAGAAATGTCAAGCAGTACCATTTAGGAAGAGGCATTATTCTGGAGACTGGGATGATCTTTCCAGTTAAAAGTCCATGCAGGGCAGAACGGGCCATCTCATTGTGGGTTTGGCAGCTTTGCCCATTTGGAGACGACANAGTAGGTGCTCTAAAACACCTAGGTAATGGAATCGTCATTTTTCTTGTTCATTTTTTATTAGGGTATAGTTGCTTACAATATCATGTTTCTGCAGTACAGTGAAGTGAATCAGCTGTATGTATACACGTCTCTCCTCCCTTTCGCACCTCCCTCATCCCTTCCCCGCTGCCCGCTGCTACCTCTCTAGTTCACCACAGAGCACCAAGCTGAGCTACCTGTGTTACATGGAAGGCTCCCCCTAGCTATCATTGCGCTGCTTATGACATCAGAGACACGGAGGCAGCCTAAATGTCCATCGACAAATGAATGGACCAAGAAGATGTGGCACATGTTCCCAGTGGAACATTACCCAGGCATTACAAGGAATGAAATTGGGGCATTTGCAGTGATATTGGTGGACCTATAGGACTGTCAGAGTGAAGTAAGTCAGAAAGAGAAAAATATACTAGTGCATACAGGGACTCTCTGTAGCTCAGACGGTAAAGAATCTGCCTGCAATGCAGGAGGCTCTCTGGGTTCAGTTCCTGGATCTGGAAGATACTCTTAGAGAAGACAGTGGCAGCCCACTCCAGTATTCTTGCCTGGAGAGTCCCATGGATTCTTTCCCATGGGGTCCCAAAGAGTTGGACATGACTGAGCCACTCGTACTACTAATGCCTATGTGTGGAATCATCATTTTTAAGCTAACTGAATGTATTTCTTCCCTTGAACGCCAGATATCCTTATGACTTCCCGATTTCTCCCAGTGGTACCATCATGTTCCTAGGCCCCTGAAAAATGTCGTTCTTGACTAGTTACTTTTCCCTGTCCGTTTTCCATACCCTGAAAGGTTCCTTCTATAAAACCTCTCTCCCTACCATTGCTTGCTTTCCACTCCCACCACAATTGAGGTCTTCATCCTGTACTTTCATTCTGTGATCGTCTCTCACTTGAGTTCTCTGAGTCCCCTTTCTCTGCAGCTGCAGCTACTAAGTCGCTTCAGTCGTGTCCGACTCTGTGTGACCCCATAGACAGCAGCCCACCAGGCTCCCCTGTCCCTGGGATTCTCCAGGCAAGAACACTGGAGTGGGGTGCCATTTCCTTCTCCAATGCATGAAAGGGAAAAGTGAAAGTGAAGTCGCTCAGTCGAGTCCGACTCTTGGCGACCCCATGGACTGCAGCCCACCAGGCTCCTCCGTCCACGGGATTTTCCAGGCGAGAGTACTGGAGTGGGGTGCTATCGCCCCTTTCTCTACTGCCCTTGAAGTCTGGTCAGAATGATCCTCCTAACATGAGTCCCGTGCTGACGGGTCAGTGGTGACTCCCCTGTGAACACGACCTCTTGGCCTGTCATCTCGGGCCTCCCCACCTCCAGTCACCCAGATCTGCATTGCATTGCAGTTTCCTTTTGAGACACATCTTCAGTTCTTCTAATTAAATGAAAAGTGAATGGAGAGGATGTAACTCGCTATCTTGCACACAGTAGGTGTCTAGTGATAGGTAACTGCTGCTGTATCCATATGTCTTCCCAGGTGGCGCCAGTGGTGGAGGACCCCTTGCCAGTGCAGGAGACAGAGCGACACACATTTGGTCCCTGGGTGGGGAAGATCCCCTGGAGGAGAGCATGGCAGCCACTCCAGTGTTCTTGCCTGGAGAATCCTATGGACAGAGGAGCCTGGCGGGCTATACAGTCCAGGGAGGTGGCAAAGAGTTGGACACGACTGAAGTGACTCGGTACATATGCACGCTGTATCCATTATGCTGTTTAGTTATTTTCTCTGCTAGAGCGTGAAAACAGGTATTTGCAGCGCCTCTATATACCAGTCTTGGAACTTGGTGTGTTGCTTCCATGATTGTATTTGATCATCATGACCTGTCCACCTGGGCACCTGGCAAGGAGGCTCCATGGCTTGCTCTCCCTGGGTTGTCCCCCTCCCCATGGATTGAGGGTCCTCAGGCTGAGCCTGCCTGCTCATTCTGAGCCTGCCCCCACCCTGGATAACTGGGGTCCTGGACCTCCTTTCTCTGATATTCCTGAGTCTACTTCCAGAGCTGGCATGGGCCTCTTTTCCTGGTGTCTTCTCCTGAGATAAGCACTGTGCTTTTCATCCAAGGGGGTGAACGTGGTGCGGCTGATTGCAGTCGGGGAGCATATGCGGAAAGGACTTGGTCTGGGGTGGCCCCTTGCAGGTGTGTGAGGTCTCAAGCCGGTCACGATGGAGCCGGGGGTGGAGGAGAAGCAGGCTGCAGTCTTTCTGTGCTTCATTTCAGGGTGAGCTTATCTGTGAGCGAACGCCATGGCTGAGGGTTCTCAGCCATGCCATAGAGAAACCTGAGGCCAAGAGAGATTGAGCAAAGAGTTTCATGATTCTAATATGTGTAGTTTTCTTTTCTTTTTCAATTTACTTATTTGGCTGCGCCAGGTCTCAGCTGTAGCATGCGAGATCTTTGATCTTCATTGCAGCACACAGGGTCTTTCAATTGTGGCATGTGGGATCTAGGTCCTTGACCAGGGATTGAAGCCAGGCCCCCTGCCTTGGGAGCATGGCGTCTTAGCCACTGGACCACTAGGAAAGTCTCTGCATGGTTTCTTATATTTAAATATTTCTAAATTAAGGGGGCCTCTTATAAGCCACACCCTCTGCGTCGTGTTTAGCTGGTTGTTCCTTTATTAGCTGTACAGTACATAGTGTGTGTGTGTGTGTGTGTGTGTGTGTGTGTGCGCGCGCGCGCGCGCTCAGTCGTGTCCAACTCTTTGCAACCCCATGGACTGTAGCCCACCAGACTCCTTCTGTCCTTGGGATTTCCCAGGCAAGAATTCTGCAGTGGGTTGCCATTTCCTTCTCCAGGGGATCTTCCCAACCCAGGGAATGAACCTGAATTTCTTGTGACTCCTGCATTGGCAGATGGATTCTTGACCACTGCGCCACCTAGGAATTGGTGGTATCACAGAGTCAATAAGATTGATAACTTGACTGGCTCACGCAGGTAAGTGCTGGAGCTGGGATTTAAGCTCCTGTCAGGCTGACTTCAGTGTGCAAGCCCACACCCAGCTGCCCCAAGGACATCTTCCTCACCCCTTTCTCTGCTCTCCTATGTCCTCTCAGAATTTCGAGACTGTTGAGATGACACCGTAGAACACATGCTATGAGAACTCTGTAACTTATTTTGGAAATATGTTCCACTGGTTTTAATAATGTATTTCCTGATTCTTTAGCTCATTGTGAGTTTCTTGGAAACAGGGACCGTATACTTTCTAGATGTTTGTATACCATGTGTAGTAATAAGAGCAGAGAATTCTCAAGTCAAAGCTAGATTTGAGTTCTCTTTCTATTCCTTCCCAGCTTGATGATGCATGGAGCTACCTTAACCTTCTTGAGCCTCAGTTTCCTCATCTGTGAAATGGGTCTAATAGTATCTATCTCAGATATCTGCAGTGAGATTAAAACACTTGGCAAATGGTAGTTCTCAGTACACATGAAATTCCTTCAATTGGGCACCCTTAGCACAGGGAATGGCACCCTACTCCAGTACTCTTGCCTGGAAAATCCCATGGATGGAGGGGCCTGGTGGGCTACAATCCATGGGGTTGCGAAGAGCCAGACACAACTGAGCGACTTCACTTTCACTTTTCACTTGCATGCATTGGAGAAGGAAATGGCAACCCACTCCAGTGTTCTTGCCTGGAGAATCCCAGGGATGGGGGAGCCCGGTGGGCTGCCGTCTACGGGGTCGCACAGAGTCGGACTCGACTAAAGTGACTTAGCAGCAGCAGCAGCAGCAGCACAGTGAAAGTAAAATAAATGAATAAATTCATGGCTGAATCTCTCACTAGAGCTTATACACTAGGCTTCCTTGTATCTATGTCCTATCCAGATATTCCATCAGCATTCATTCAGCACATGTTTATCAACTGTTTACTGTAGATGAGGCATTGTGCTAAGTTGTGGGGATACAATACCGACCAAGAGAGTCAAACTCCCTGCTTGCATTACAACTGGAGAAAGAAACTGGAGGGGAAGTGGAAGTGAGAGAGGATAAGACAGAGCTGAGGTTAGGGACTCAGGGAAAGGCTGGCCGAGGAGGTTGAGCTGAGCTGTAAAGAATGAGAACAAAGCATGTTGCTGGAAGAGTGTATTAGTCTGGATTTCCCCAGAAACAGATTTATTATAAGAAACTGCCTCATTGTTTACGGGGGCTGAGAAGTCCTAAGATCTGTAGTCAGCAAACTGGAGACCCAGGAGAGCTGATGGTGTAAGTTCTAGTCTGAGTCTGAATGTGAAGTCAGGGGAAGACCAGTGTCCCAGGTTGAAGACAGTCAGGCAGAGAGACAGAGAGAATTCTCTCCTCTTCCATCATCTTGTTCTGTTGAGGCCTTTGCCAGGCTGGATGAGGCCCATCCACACTGGGGGTGGTCTTCCCAGGTAGCACAGTAGGAATTTTTACTATCATTGCATTTAGTGCCCATGCAAGAGACACAGGTGATGAAGGTTTGATCCCTGGGTTGGGGAAGAAACCCTGGAGTAGGAAATGGCAGCTCACTCCAGTATTCTTGCCCGGAGAATTCCAAAGACAGAGGAGCCTGGTGGGCTGCAGTCCGTGGGATCGCAAGGAGTCGGACAGGACTGAATGACTGAGCACGCACGCACCCACAATCCGCTCTTCTTAGTCTACTGATTCAAATGTTAATCTCAGCCAGAAATACCCTCCCAGATATACCCAGAAATACCAATTAATTAAATGCATGGGAGTCCCGTGACTGGTTCAGTTGGCTTTATAAATTAAGCATCACAAGGTGGAAGTATTTTAAACCCTGAGACTGGGCTTTAGAGTTTTGAATAGGAAAGATCCCAGAAGCCTCATTGTCCTTCCCATGATGAGAAGTTGGGTAGTCTGTGGATGGCAGCCCTTTATTTAGGAAAGTATATATCCTCTAGCTCCCCTTTCCCCTCCACCCATCCTAGAGGACAGGAGAATGTGGTTTTCTCATCTCATAAATAGATCTTATCTGCTCTTTTCTGTGATGGATGTTATAGACCCTCAAGATGGCCTATTTCACTGGGGACAGCTGTTTCTCACTTTTAACTTAAAGGTCTTTAAGGTATGTGTTTGGGGTCTCTCGTCAAGGATTTCTTAACCTTGGCACTATTAACATTTGGGGTTGGATCATTTTTTTGCTTTGGGGGTTCTCCTGTGTAGATGTTTGATGCACCCCTGGACCAATCCTCTGGGTTGAGTGTGGACCCCTTTTGGTTGTGACAGCCACAGATATGAGTCATAATTGCTCATGGGGGGTAAAACCTACCCTGGTTGAGAACCACTGCTGTGATCCTCATGGAGATTTGCCAAACAGAGCCTGTGCCTGGGGAGGCTTTTCCTCCCCAGGGAGAGGAACCTTCCCTGACTTGACCACAGGAACTGGGAGCACAGGATCTTCCTGTCTGCTGAGTTTCCAGTAAGAGAATCAGATTGCCAAGGTGATTGGATTGCATTTCTAATGAGTCGAGCTGCCAACAGCTGTTTGTGGTAATTGAGGACAGCTGTGATGTTGGCTCCGCGAAACCTCCACAACCTTCCCTCGCCCCTCCAGGTATTTGAGCCGGCCCCCAGCCATCCTGTGCATTAACCTCTTGCAGGAAGATGCTGGCAAGGTCAGGGTGTTCGCTGAGAATGGTATCAAACCAGACGTCGTCTTAGGTTTTGATGCTATTGCTTTCCCTGGAGAGCAGAGTTCATTCTTGTAAACTGCCTCTGAAGCACAGGGAAAAAAAATGTGGATGTGGTATAAAAAAGAATATCACAACCGACAATGATGATGATAATAACAGCAACAGTAACAACTCACATTTATATTGATTCATCACATGTGTGCTATTTCCTGTTATCAGAGCCTTCCCGTGTTATTTCATTTCTTCTTTATAAGAACTCTCCGATGTGGGTAGGTAGGTCTCATCTGTTATAACTGAGACACAGCAAGAGATATGATTACACCTGAGTGACTGATTCTAGAGTTTGCAATGTGGACTAGGGAGAAAGAGAATGTAGTTTCCTTATCTCATAAATATATCTCATCTGATCACTTCTGTGATTGATGTTATAAGACTCTCAAGATGGCCTGTTTCACTGGGGACAGCTATTGTCAAACTTAGAGGTCTTTAATATGGATTTCTTTGGAAGGACTGATGTTAAAGCTGAAACTCCAGTACTTTGGCCACCTCATGCAAAGAGTTGNGCAGGCGGTCTTTTCATCTCCTTCGTGGCTCCAGAGCTCCTTCCTCTGGAGATGGGATTTGTGGTATGTTTCCTCTCCATCACCTTCCTGGGAGCAGATCCATCCCCTAAGAGGAGATTTATGGCAGCTTCATTTTTCAGAAGTTGATGCTTTTAGTTAGATGAGGAAGGCTCTGAGACAACTTGAATGCACTAGTTGAATCTCAGATATCTTCAGCTTAGAGTGGTCTTTATGCCAACTCTGGGGTTCGGAGTGGGTTCCCATGGTAACGTTCTGCCTAGCACAACAGGTCTTCGAAAGGGGTGACTTAAACACCAGGTGAGGTATAAGCCTGGATCAGAAGGCCAATGACCCAGGCAGAGGATGGCTGGGGAAAAGCCAGGAATAGCAGCATTGGCATTGTTTTCTGCTTAAGGCACATCAAGCCCTGGAGAAAGCCCAGCGGAAAGGAAAGGAGGTTGTGATCAAGGCAGGGAGTGCTGCTCAACCATATCCACGCGGACGAGAAGCGCATCTTGGGGTGGTGGCAAACTTTTGTACAGGGTGCCAATGGAATAGAAAGCTTGGGCATTTGGATTCAAGTTCTAGCTCCTCCATTTACTAACTAAACAACCCTGAAGATTTGACAGAGCTGTGTCTTCTCTCTGAAACAGTGAAGGTTCTTTTTTATCTTGTGGGGTTATAGCGATGTGCAGAAACAGTAGTGGGTGGGGTTTTTACATTCATGCACTGACATATATATAAATGAAATATTATTATCCAGAATGACCTATTCTCTTAGTGGGCTGGATAATTGAATAACTAATTAAATTTTGTCCTCCAAGTCTCCTGCAAGGGATATGTTGGACTCTGCTGTTGATGACACAATGGATAATGTTGAGTTATGGCCTTCAATGCCTATAATACTGCATATGAGTTGAAACATATTCATCAATAATTGTAATAAAGATACAATCTGATAGGGCCTGGAAGAAATTATAGAAAACATGCCACAAAAGTTCAGAAGATTGGAATCCTTTTTGACAGCAGTGATCACGGAAGATTTTAGAAGGAGATGCATTTTGTGGTAAACCTAGGGAAATTGTTACAATTGAATTGGTAAGGAATTTTTAGCAAAAGATACAGCATGACTAAAATATATTTATTAGAAAGTCATGTTGACTTGTGGGCTTCTATGATGACTCAGCAGCAAAGAATATGCCTGCAGTGCAGAAGACCTGGGTTCAGAACCTAGCTCAGGAAGATCACTTGGAGAAGGGAATAGCTACCCACGCAGTATTCTTGCCTGGAAGTTCTTGGTTCACATATTGCTGAAGCGTAGCTTGAAGAACTTTGAGCATTACCTTGCTAGCATGTGAAATGTTGACTTTAATGAGCTGTTCAATAGAGGGCTTGCAGAAGAATAATAAACTGGAATTGATGGGTTGAAACTAGACCCTGGAGGCCACAAAATGTCAAGTCATGGAATTGACTGTGGGGAACTCAACAAGGAATTTGAACAGTCAGATGTCATGGTCAGAGATGTCCCTTCGAGAGCGTGCTCCTCAGACCAGTGTCTGTGGATCTGAAGTGATGAGGCCACGTGGCCACGGTTGTGATTCAGTTGCAGCTGTGAGTCTAGATAACAAGCGACAGTAGTAATAAGAGAGAAGATATTTTAGCTAACACGTTTCTCTAGTGCCAGGAGACATTTGATTTATTCTCTTCACTTCCTCATTGGCTCTTTCAACACATACTACTCACTCAGTGGTTACTACATGCCAAGCAAACTTCTGGGAGATAGAAAAATTACATAATGCCCTTGGCCTAAAGATTATTGTCTGGTAGTGAGTGATGAGTAAGCTGTTTGCAGATAAGAGATGGGGTTTGGCAGGAAAGCCAGTTCAGATTGGAGGAGTAGACACATGGGAGTGTGTTAGAATCTCCAGGCCTGGTCTTCCAAGAGAGGGTCAGATAAATGGTCAGGAGTGAGATCACAAGCTCGTTTGAAAGATTCAATTTAGTCTATTCTGTAGGGACTGACAAGTCACCAAACTCCTTTCAGAGAAGCAGTAATGAAACACACTTCGCACTTTAGGAAGGTTGCTCTGGTGACAAGGTGGAAGAACCATTGGAGAGTCAGGGACTGAGGATGAGGTGAGTGGAAAGGGGTCATTTAAGAGATCGTGGCAGTGATCCAGGTGAAGGGAGATGTGACCCCGAGGTAAGTGCGGGTGGAGAGGAGGGCAGATGGGGAAGACGTTGAGAAATGGAGTCAAGAACTTTTAGGCATTAATGGGCTATAGAGGATGAAAAATGAGTTGAGGTGGACCTTCAGATTTATAGTTTGGGGTCTGGTTGTCTGCCAAGGAATGAAACCCAAGTTATGTGGTCTAGTTTACCCCTAGTCTGTGTGGACTGATTTTACCTTACAAATGCTTGAAATGTACGTACCAGTCCTAACCTCTCTGCCTTGCAGAAACAAATAGCTGTAGTCAATCTGATGGGCCAGGAACACGTGTGGTCAGCGATGGGCAATGCAGTATTCCTGGCTAGCTCACCATTTCATCACAGTATGACTGCTCGCAGGTCATCTGTCCATCCTCCCAGAATGCCACCAGAGGAGGGGCCAGCTGCCAGGTGTCCACGTAGCTCTCCAACTGAATCACGCCAAAACATTTTTAAAGCATCCGTTTAGCATCTGCTGAGCTTGGGGGCTGTTGTTTAAAATGGTTGCTAAGCTGGGAAGAAGTTGTCACTTGTTTACCTGGAGGCAACAAGCAATGAAGAGTCCATCAAATTGGTTAAGAGCTGGCCTGGGAAAGAATTGTGGACAGTCTGGGGTTGACTGGGGCTGTAGAAGCTTGGCAGTAGGAGCAGGAGGGAAAAGTTTAAAAGGTGCAGCCATACCACACCAAAGAAGCTTCAGATCGACTGGCCCGTGTTATGGGAGTGGCCACAATTTCATACCACAAGCCTCTTATTTCTCACAGGAGGCTTTTCTGTATCCCAGGTACTTCTCTCCAGGCCCAGCAAAGGATGGAAAATCATCCAGGGTCATAGATAAAATATCTCAGTAAACATCATTTCAGGGTCTTAGTAGCCATCCATGGAATCTTGAATCTTCAGTTCAGTTCAGCTGTTCAGTCATGTCCGACTCTTTGTGACCCCATGGACTGAGGCATGCCAGGCCTCCCTGTCCATCACCAACTCCCGGAGCTTACTCAGACTCGTGTCCTTTGAGTCAGTGATGCCATCCAACCACCTCATCCTCTTCCGTCCCCTTCTCCTCCTGCCCTCAATCTTGAATGGACTATTATAATTGCTCTTTAGAGAAGATAAAGCAATTGTCATCCCTGTGAGAGGGCTTGGAAATAAAATTCCATACCCTCTTTTGGAAATTTTTTCCACAAGTGGGTAAAATGTTGGCATGCTTGAACCTTGACCTTCATGAAAAATGAGTCTCTTCAAAGTGGTCCATAATGTGAATGGTAAGTGAGTGAGTGAAGTCACTCAGTCATGTCTGACTCTTTGCAACCCCATGGACTCTAGCCCACTGGGCTTCTCTGTCCATGAGATTTTCCAGGCAAGAGTACTGGAGTAGGTTGCCATTTCCTTCTCCAATAAGAAAGGCGTAAATGTTGGTCTCCACCCTGGGGTTTGAGGGAGAGTCCTGTGTGTGGTCTACAGGAATCAAGGCAAGGCTGAGTTTGTCTGCTGAAGGTTTGGTACACTTGACGTGGTGAATGTTTGCTTGCTTTATTATTCACTAGCCTAGAAAATGCCTTCCCAAGTGGCTCAGTGGTAAAGAATCCACCTGCTGTTCCATTGCTGGGTTGAGAAGATCCTCTGGAGAAGGGAATGGCAGCCCACCCCAGTATTCTTGCCTGGAGAATCCCCGTGGACAGAGGAGACTGGCGGGCTAGAGTCCATGGGGTTGCAAAGAGTCAGACATGACTTAGCAACTAAGCAGCAGCAGTAGCAAGAGAAAATATCTAGGCAGGGACTTGTCTGTTTTGTTTTTCACTGTGTCCCAGTGCCCAGAACATCGTGGGTTCCACAGAAACTCTCCCTTCATATGTGTGGGATGACTGAAAGATGAGCAAATGAACTCAAGAGGCATCTGAAGCCCAAAGAAGTGCAAAGGGCAATCTCTAGGGAGTTACCATGTAACCATGGTAACACATTACAGTGTTCAAAAGATTCAGAAATGGTTCTGGAGTAGGGATGAGGACCTCAGATCAGGGAAGTGAAGTCAGGTCTAGCAGGTCAAATGCACCCAAGGAGAGATGGAGAATGACAGGCTAGAGCTGTGTTCACATGTCCAGGCAGAAGAAGGGGATGCGAAAGTGCAGGCTGCTGGTGTCTGGTGCGGTCCACAGGCCTCAGAAAGGCAGGACAGTGTGAACTCCAGCATTTCTTCAACATGGCCTTAGAGAAACAGTTTGTCTTATTCACTCTAAAATTTCCAGAAAAGCTCAAACATCCCCGGGTACCCATCTTTCACATTTATTTCAGAACAATGAGCTGTGCCTTACTTTGCACAGTTTTGGTAAAGCTCTTAGGGCCTTTGAAACACAACTGGAAGGGGAACCAGCATTTACGAAGCCTCTGCCCTGTGCTTCGCCTCACTTTAGGTATTTCTAGGGTGCTGCCATGGCTCGGCATTTCCAAAATTGAAAGTTACAATCTGTCTGGTACTGCCCAAGGTGCTTGACCTATATAATTCATTGAATTCTCATAATAGTCCTGCAGATTAGACACTCAGTTCAGTTCAGTAGCTCAGTCGTGTCTGACTCTTTGCGACCCCAAGGACTATAGCATGCCAGGCTTCCCTGTCCATCACCAACTCCTGGAGCTTACTCAAACTCATGTCCGTTGAGTCGGTGATGCCATCCAACCATCTCATCCTCTGTTGTCCCCTTCTCCTCCCACCTTCAATCTTTCCCAGCATCAGGGTCATTTCAAATGAGTCAGCTCTTCACATCAGGTGGCCAAAGTATTGGAGTTTCAGCTTCAACATCAGCCCTTCCAATGTGATTAGAAATTCCTAGCTGTATTTTAGGGGCTTCCCAGGTGGTGCTAATAGTAAAGAATCCAACTGCCAATGCAAGAGATACAAGAGATTAGGCTTCAATCCCTGTGTTGGGAAGATCCCCTGGAGAAGAGAATGGCAACCCACTCCAGTGTTCTTGCCTGGAGCATCCAATGGACGAAAGAGCCTGGTGAGCTACAGTCCATCAGGTGGCAGAGTCGGACAGGACTGAGCACCAGCTATATTTTACCAACGAACCTCAGAGCATTAAGAAGTTAAGTAACTTGCCCAAGATCATATAGGGAACAGGTGATGAAGCTGAAATTTGAACTCCAATTTACTTTACTTCCAAGTTCACATTAATAAGAGCACTACAGTCCCGAGGCTGGGAAAGATTGAGGGCAGGAGAAGGGGTCTACAGAGGATGAGATGGTTGGATCGCATCACCGACTCAATGGACAAGAGTTTGAGCAAACTCTGGGAGATAGTGAAGGGCAAGGAAGCCTGGCATGGTGCTGCTGTCCATGGGGTCGCAGAGAGTCGGACACGACTGAGCAGCTGAACAACAACAACAACAGCCCATCGGAGGGACCAGTGGCGGGACAGAGTCCAGCTGCCCGGAACTCACTGTAACCACAAATATCCAGCAATGCCTCAAAGCTGCGTGGCCAGGCAGGAACCAAATCCTGCCTCTCAGGTGAGGCCTCAGTGCTTTTGCACATTCTTGTTTAATGATCTTCTTTATTTTATTTTTTACTTTCATGCCCACAGCTTGTTAGCACTTTTCCCCCACCCAAAGAGAAAGTGGTTTAAAGGATTTTAAAAACTGAATTATATCCAAGGCTTGGCTTTTTTGGGCAGACTTGCTTCTGTAGCACAAAAGCAGCTTAATATCAGCTTGACGACTTGGTAAGTCTAGTGCCAACCTTTACAACGGAAAAGGCCACACTGGATTCAAGATTCAATATGCAACTCTGAGAAGCAAGACAGAATGACCTCATGGCTCTGCCCTCAAGCTGTGTTGGGGGGCAAAGGATCCCTTAATGGTCAAGTTAGCATTCTGTGAGATAGACAGGCCGACAGGTCACCACTCATGCAGGGCTGCCAGTGNTACTCCAGTATTCTTGCCTGGAGAATCTCCATAGACATAGGAGCTTCGTGGGCTGCAGTTCATGGGGTCGAAAAGAGTTGGAAACGACTAAGCGACTAAGCATACACATTTCTACATGGGAAATAAAAATCTAATGTTTTATGTTCTTTTTAAACATTATTTAAGTTTGTTATTGAATTGAGCAACGGCTCAGCTAATATTTTATTCTCTTGCCCAAAGAAACAAGTAAGCACTGGTCAGCATTTATATTTTATTGGATCTTTTGTTGGATCTTGCTGAAGCTGAAGCCCCAAAACTTTGGCCACCGGATGCAAAGGTCTGACTCACTGAAAAAGACCCAGATGCTGGGAAAGATTGAGAGCAGAATGAGAAGGGGGTGACAGAGGATGAGATGGTTGGATGGCATCACCGACTCAATGGGCATGATTTTCAGCAAACTATGGGACATAATGAAGGGCAGAGAAGCCTGGTGTGCTACAGTTCATGGGGTCACAGTGAGTTGGGCATGACTTAGCAACTGAACAACAACAGGCCATTTGTAGTCTAGCGTGAGTGATGGCGGAGGGGGGATCTGAACGAAGGTGAGGTATCTGAGCTGGGCACAGAATTCCCAGTTGTCAGAGAGCTAGTGGCATTTTCTAGAGGCAAACAGTGAGGGCGTTTTTTTTTTTTTTTTGGCCTGTAGGTCCCAGCAGAAGAAAGAAGGGTAGAGGAACAGGGGAAGCTTCAGAAACAAGGGGAGAGATGAACACTGCCTCGAGCAAGAAAACAGGAAAACCATCCTAGTTAGGAGAAAGCTGAAGGGTTCCCCAGCGGCTCAGCAGTAAATNTTTTTTTTTTTTTTTTTGGCCTGTAGGTCCCAGCAGAAGAAAGAAGGGTAGAGGAACAGGGGAAGCTTCAGAAACAAGGGGAGAGATGAACACTGCCTCGAGCAAGAAAACAGGAAAACCATCCTAGTTAGGAGAAAGCTGAAGGGTTCCCCAGCGGCTCAGCAGTAAATAACCTGCAAACCAGGAGATGTGGGTTCAATCCCAGGGCTGGGAAGGTACCCTGGAGAAAGGAAATGGCAACCCAATCTAATATTCTTGCCTGGAAAACCCCAATCCAAGGGGCAGAAAAAGAGCTGGACATGACTGGGCAGCTAAACAGCAACAAGCAACCAGGTTACCTGTGGTTCCAGGCGGAGGAGCTTGTGAGGATGGACCGCGGTCCCCGCCCACCTTAGTGGCTGAGAGTGTCAACGTTCCTGGCGCGGAGCAGGGGTGGGGAGGGGCAGGGGGGAGTGTCTCTCAGTTCCCACGCAACCAACAGTCCCTTCTCTCTCCAA
>SJYV01052399.1:4987-20526 GCA_006410875.1 Neotragus pygmaeus | reverse complement strand
TTTCTTACATAATAGTATATATGCTTCAATATTTTAAAATACACTTCAGTACAGGAACTGCAAAAGAGACTCTTCCATACTTTGGAATGAAGGTACAATTTCAGGGGATCATCAAGATGTACAGAGAGGATGGAAAAAAGAAAAAAGTGGAAAAATTTAGAAGTCATGTTGGTTCATACATTTACTCTGAGTTCAGAGAGCACATACTTAGGAATGTTCATCTGACATAACCTCTGCAGCTAGGAGATGCCTATTTCTGATTCTATACAGTCCTAAGCCAGGAGATGGGAAAGGCAGCTGTCCACACAGTGAAACCTGAATGGTCCTCCTGCCAGTCTCTCAATGTTCTCAGAGTACCAACCACAGTAATCACTCATCTGAGATGAGGCACTGTGTCCTCAAGAAACCTTTGCTAATAAGAAAAGGGAGTGATTTGTTTATTCATTGCAGCTCTATCGTAATTAGGGATATGCAATTCTAGATGCAGAATGCTCCAGATTTGCATAAGCTAGTTTATCGTAAAGTAATTGAGACATCTCTCAATCCAAGAACAGGAACAACCAGGATCAGAGAGGGGGTACCCTTCAGAGGAAAGTTATCAGAAACAGAAAACTTAAAAAAAATCCTCGCTCCCTCTCTCTCTCAATCCCCACTCCGGGGATCGCACAGTCTCTGTTGCGCTTCTTTGCAATGCTGCCGTTTCTCTCTGTCCAAGTTTCTTTAAGAATACAGCAGCCATACGATGTCAGCATCTGCTCTTGAGTTCAAATCCCCTCACTCCAGGTGAACAGTCCAGAAGGAATTACACCAGCTTTGTCTAAACTGAATTTTGGGGAGATTGAATCTTACTGGCTCAGCATTAGTCCTGTGTCTACCCTTTGCTTGGCTGAAAATGCACAGGAGTGCAAGAACATTCCCCACACATGTACAGCAGCCCGTATAGACAGTGTTTTGTGTTTTTTTTAAGTTGAAGTATAGTTGTTTTGTAAAGTTGTGCTACTTTCATGTGTACAGGGCAGAGATTTAGTTTTATATATATATATATCAGATTCTTTTCCTATATATTATTATACTGTACTGAGTAGAGTTCCTTTTGCTATAGAGTAGGTTTTTGTTGATTATCTATTTTATTTTATTTTTATTTTATTATTTTTTGTAATTTTTATTTTTACTTTATTTCACTTGTAGTCTCTATGTGTCAATCCCAGCTTCCTAATTTCACCTTCCCCTACCCACCTTTCCCTCTTGGTAACCATAAGCTGATTTTCTGTGTCTGCGAGTCTTCGTTTTGGAAATGACTTCATTTGTGCTAGTTTTGATTTTGTAACATATTCCACATATAAGCACTATCATATGATACTTGTCTTCCTCTGTTTGACTTACTTCACATTAGGATCAGTTCAGTTCAGTTTAGTTGCTCGGTCATGTCCAACTCTTTTGACCCCGTGGACTGAAGCTCACCAGGTTTCCCCATCTATCACCAACTCACAGAGCTTGTTCAAACTCATGTCCATCGAGTCAGTGATGCCATCCAACCATCTCATCCTCTGTCATTCCTTCCTGTTCCTGACTTCTACCTTTCCCAGTATCAGAGTTTTTTCCAATGAGTCAGCTCTTCGCATCAGATGGCCAAAGTATTGGAGCTTCAGCTTCGACGTCAGTCCTTCCAATGAATATTCAGGACTGGTTTCCTCTAGAATGGACTGGTTGGATCTCCTTGCAATCCAAGGGACAATCAAAAGTCTTCTCCAACACCACAGTCCAAAAGCATCAATTCTTCAGCGTTCAGCTTTCTTTGTAGTCAACACTCACATCCACACATGACTACTGGAAGAACCATACCTTTGACTAGATGGACCTTTGTTGGCAAAGTAACATCTCTGCTTTTTAATATGCTGTCTAGATTGGTCACGGTTTTTCCTCCAAGGAGCATGTGTCTTTTAATTTCGTGGTTGCAGTTACCCACCATCTGCGGTGATTTTGGAGCCCAAGAAAATAAAGTCTGTCACTGTTTCCATTGTTTCCCCAACTATTTGCATGAAGTGATGGAAATTTGGAAAACTCAGCAGTGGCCACAAGACTGGAAAAGGTCAGTTTTTACTATAATCTCAAAGAAAGGCAATGCCAAAAAAGGTTCAAACTACTGCATAACTGCACTCATCTCACATGCTAACAAAGTAATGCTCAAAATTCTGCAAGCAAGGCTTTGACAGCACGTGAACTTCCAGATGTTCAAGCTGGATTTAGAAAAGGCAGAGGAACCAGGGATCAAATTGCCAACATCTGTTGAATCATAGAAAAAGCAGGAGAGTTTCAGAAAAACCTCTACTTCTGGTTTATTGACTGTGCCAAAGCCTTTGACCATGTTGATCAGAAACTGTGGAAAATTCTTAAAGAGATGGGATTACCAGACCACCTTACCTGGCTCCTGAGAAACTTGTATGCAAGGCAAGAAGCAAGTTAGAACAGTTAGAAAACGATACGGAACAATGGACTAATTTCAAATTTGGAAAAGAATATATCAGGCTGTATATTGTCACCCTGCTTATTTAACTTCTATACAAAGTATATCATGCGAAATGCTGGACTGGATGAAGCACAAGCTAGAATCAAGATTGCCAGGAAAAATATCAATAACCTCAGATATGTAGATGACACCACCCTTATGGCAAAAAGTGAAGAAGCACTAAAGAGCCTCTTGATGAAAGTGAAAGAGGAGAGTGAAAAGCTGGCTTCCAGCTCAGCATTCAAGAAATGAAGATCATTGCATCTTGTCTCACATCACTTCCTGACAAATGGATGAGAAAAGAATGGAAACAGTTACAGATTTCATTTCCTTGGGCTCCGATATCACTGAAGATGATGCTGGTAGCCATGAAATTAAAAGACACTTGCTCCTGGGAAGAAAAACTATGACCAACCTATACAGCATATTAAAGAGCAGAGACATCACTTTGTCCACAAAAGTCCATATTAGACAAAGCTATAGTTTTTCTAGTAGTCGTGTATGGATGTGATAGTTGGACCATAAAGGTGGCTGAGTGCCAGCAAATTGATTCTTTTGAACTGTGGTGCTGGAGAAGACTCTTGAGAGTCCCTTGGACAGCAGGAGATCAAACCAGTCAATATTAAAAGAAATCAACCCTGAATATTCATTGGAAGGACTAATGCTGAACCTGAAGCTCCAATACTTAGGCCACCTGATGGGAAGAGTCAACTCACTGGAAAAGACCCTGATGCTGGGAAATATTGAGGACAGGAGGGAAAGGGAGCGATAGAGGATGAGATGGCTGGATGGCATCACTGATTCAACGGACATGAATTTCTGCAAACTCCGTCCGATAGTGAAGGACAGGGCAGCTGACCTATTGCAGTCCATGGGGTTGCAAAGAGTTGGACATGACTTAGCAACTGAATAACAATATAATATTACAGGGAAAGTACCAGAATCCCAGATAAGGAGAATGGTTTTGTGGACAAATTCAGAAACATTTGCAAGCTTGTAGGAGAGGCAGCCTCTAAGAGGTCTGGACAAGAAACCGAGAGATGGTTTGTAGTCCTGTCTCCACCATATAGTTCATGGGATATTCAACAAAATTAGCACCTTTTTGAACCTGGGATCATGGGTCACTCATAAAATATCTGTTCTGTTTTAGTCACAGTGCTGGTATGGAAATTAAAAACATAGTGTAAGGGAATTTCCTGTCAATCTAGTGGTTAGGATTCAGAGCTCTCACCACCAAGGGCCTGAGTTCAATCCAGGTCAGGTCCCGCAAACTGCCAAGTCTCCAAGTCAAATANTTAAAAACATAGTGTAAGGGAATTTCCTGTCAATCTAGTGGTTAGGATTCAGAGCTCTCACCACCAAGGGCCTGAGTTCAATCCAGGTCAGGTCCCGCAAACTGCCAAGTCTCCAAATCAAATAGGTTCATTATTCAGTAAAATGTTGCTACTTCACCTAACACTGAGACTTAAAATTTTCATGATGTCATCACAAGTCAGCCTCATGTAAGATCTCTAGCTCTCTCTAGCTTTAAAAGAAAATTTGTATAAACTCAATGTAGAATGCTACAGAACATATAAAATAGTAAAAATTACATGTAATCAATCAAACTGTTATTTTACAAATGATTTATCCTGGACTTGCTATAAACAGCTTATAGGTTTCACCTATCACTAAACTCTATATTTTTCTGTGTTTCTATGTAATCTTCATATTAATAATAACTAGAAAATATTCTATTGTGCCATATGATTAAGACATTTCCCCATTTAACTAAGCTTTATTGATCTGTGTGAACCCTGAGCTAAATGTTTTATTTGTATTTCTTTAATCCTCACTAAAGTCTTATTAGGTCAATTATACATTAAAATATATTGTTAGATTATATCTATTATATCCATCAATTATATATCATTATGTCCATTTTATGGATTACCAAGTTGAGGCTCTATAAAATAAACTTTCCTAGGATCACACCAGTAGAAAATGACAGAGCTAGAGTTCAAATTAATGCCAGTTTGGATTCAAATTGTTTTTAATTTTATTTCAAATATTTCTATAATAAGTGAATTTTCATGTAGTTCTTCATTCTTTCTGCTTATAATAAATAGCTTTCTAGCATAAATTCCTAGGGATGAACTGGCTGGCTTAAAAAAGTGCATTACTTTTTGTCTCTTGCTGTATATTGCTGAACTGTACTCAAATTAAAATTTAGTTTAGTTCAAGATCTACAAAACTTTTTATTGGTCATGATTTTACAAGCTGTAAGGCAAGTATTTAATTCACCTTTTCTATGAGGAAGAAAGAGAAGGACCACCAACATATTTTAACTAATAGGAACTCTATGTGCTGTGTTGTGCTTAGTTGCTCAGTCATGTCTAACTCTTTGCAACCTCATGGACTGTAGCCTGCCAGGCTCCTCTGTCCATGGAGATTATCCAGGCAAGAATACTGGAGTGGGTTGCCATGAAACAACTCTCTACACAGTACTTAAATAGCTATACAATTTCTAATAGTATATAACTATACAAATTTCATTCATACATTCAATCATAAAATATTTTGCAAACATTGTGTGCATGACATCAGTCTATACCAAATATCTTTAACTGGATATTCTTGAATTTTGATGTTCCTTTTCAATTAGATTCTAATGTTTAACCATCTTACTTTGTGAAATTCTCTATCTTTCTGCCATTTTTAACATTTCTTTTACTCTGATTAAAGATTTTGGGGAATGGAATTAGAGAACAGTAGATAGTCTTTTCTAAAATTAATTCCCATCTAATTAGTGTGTGTGTGTGTGTGTGTGTGTGTGTGTGTGTTTAGTTGCTCAGTTGTGTTCAACTCTTTGCGACCCCATGGACTGTAGCCTGCCAGGCTTCTCTGTGTATGGAATTCTTCAGGCAAGAATACTGGAATGGGTAGCCATTATCTTCTCCAGGGAATCTTCCTGACCCAAGGAGTGAGTCCCAGGTCTCAAGCATTGGAGACAGATTTTTTTTTTTTTTTTTACTATCTAAGCCACCAGGGAAGCCCTTCATCTAATTAGAACAGTATTTATAAACCTATAGTATGGAAAACTATTTTCCATGGAAAGCTCTGTGAAGAAAGGATTCATTTTCAAAGTTTTGCAAAAATAGTATATGTGAAAACGTCTTATAAATCAGAAACTACAGTTCTAAAGGTTGTCTCCAAGTCTCCAAGTACATTTTTGCAAAATGTACTCTCTCTTAGAGTCAATGGACAGTTAGCATCCGAAAGCCTCAAAAAAAAGTCTTTAATAAATATAGTTAACTAATTCAATCCAGAATTTCTCAAACATATATGACCATGAAACTCATTTTCAAGAGCGTCGTCTGACACTAGTGTGACCTGCAGCTACAGCCCACTGACTTTAAAAGACAGCTATTTTATATAACCCCTTTCCAATGTGTAGCAGAAACTGCTGAGAAATCTGGGAACATTTATTCAATTATACACGTCATCCTAATTTCTTTGGGCCTTACTAACCGATGGGTCAAACCAGGGCACATTGATGAAAGTAACTCAGATTTCCATTTCCATTAATGTATTGATTCTATTACATGAAACAGGACCTATTTGTGATGTGTCCATATAAACATGTGTGAGTTCACCAGTATATATGTGTGTTTATGTGCACACATTCATTCAATTTTGGGGGAGACAGATGGGCAGTTTTTAGGGGGTAATTTACATGTATTGACAAATAAGCTCACTTCCACTGATGTCCCACTGCTAACACAGCACCTAATATAGCACTAGCCCATCTGGATTCAAGATCTCTCCACCTGCCCCATGTCAACTTCACAGGGCATTAACCCCTTGTTATAAATCTAGGAGATGAGAGGAAATGCCTCCCTTGACTTTGAGAACTCTCCAATAAAATACTTAACTGAGCTTGACTATTTTAAGAGGTTTTAGTGGCATAGCACTTGTAGTTATAATTCTGTGCCTTGAATCACTACTTCCTCTGGACACTAAAATTCTAGGGTCTGCTCATAATAAACAGCTTCTTCACCCAGGATGAGTTATCTCCCAGAAGCCTCCTCATTCTTGCAAATGTCCTTCTGTCTGACCAATGGTCCTGCTATCACTGTTGATGGCTAAACTAGAGTTGACTATGTGATGTTTTTCAGAAGGTGTTGAAGCTTTCATTCAAATAACTTTCTTTCAGAGCACTCTGCTACTTCTCTGAGTTTTCTAGCCCCATACCTAGCTGGTGCACAAATTTTAGGCTGAAGCTAAAACCACAAATCCAAAAACATGTGATAAAAATGATATCCATAATGAATGATTCACCTCCATCCAGATCAGGACTCTGTCCTGGGGCAAGCTCATGATTACAAACTCCCTTTAAAACCGACCTTCGATTCTAGGATAATCTGACTCCAACTGAACTCTCTTGTATTCATCTGACATCTCTGTTTCAGTTCTCTTTCACTTTGTATCTGAATTGTGTCTTTTCCTTCATCAGATTGCAAACCCAAACTGGAAAACTCAATATGTTGGTCTGCTGAATTCTTTCTGAATTGCCGTTCTGACTCACACACTGCCCAGTAGTCCAGACTTTCTGCTTATCTCACAGAAAGAAATCAAATGATTATAACTGCATTTGTCTTATTCTACTTTAAGTTATCTGACTTCTCATAGCATCTCTCCCTCTCTGTTTCCTGCATGTGCTTGATTTTTATGGAATGCCTCCAGGCTTGTATCTCCATAGTTACCCAATGGAAACCATTTTCATCCCTAATAACTCATCCCTTGCGGCATACAAAAGACTTTAAGACTAACATCTTCGTCGTTAACCTTTGTCCCATGTTCCAGGACTTGGAAACTCACTCCCCACTGAGTATCTCTAGGTGGATGCCTGGTACCCAAAACCCAGTATGTCCAAAAGCAACGCTTGACTATCCTTCCACCCGTCTCATTAAGGTTGTCTTGTTCACCCTCCATTTCTAAATCTTACACTCTCAGACATTTTTGAATCTTCCCCTTTGCCTTATCCTCCACTTGCTATCCGTTCCTAAGACTCATTGACTTTACCTCCGTTTCCTTTTCCCCATTTTTGTTCCTGCTAAGGTCATAGTTTACTCTTCCTTGTCTTTTTGACTAAGATTCTTTCCTATTTGGCCACCTGCCACCAAGGCAGCATTGTGCTTTCCATACACAAGCCACCTTACATATTACTGTTGACCGATTTTCTGCAACAACAGTACTTCTTTGACTGCAAAGTCCAAATGTAGCCCCTCATAAGCTATACTATACACCAACATACTTTCCAGATGTATTCAGAAACCCTTTTGTTTAAAGGATACAATCCAAATGACCTATTGTTGTGCTCCATAGATAACAAGTTTTCAACCTTAATGATTTTACTTATAATGTTCCTCTGTATTGGAAAGACCCTCTTCCTTCCAGACCATGTTATCATGTCCAAAATAAATTTATTATTCTTGCTATTTAAAGTAATGCATTCCTTATTATAATATTTCCTTATAGTTTTCCTCAAACACTACCCTTCCATGAAGCTTTCCATAGTGCAACTATTCAGGAAAAAAAATCATTACTTCAATTCACCTCTTGTGGTAACTTTATGAAAACTCCCCTTTAGGTACCTGCTTCTTCTATCTTTTGTTATAAGTGTGGTTGTATATTTTCCCTTCTACAGATTATGTTATTTGAAGATTATATAAACCTTATTTATCTTTGTTTTCTTCACTATACTTAATAAATTATTCAAATTGTCCTGTATGATAGCTACTAATTTTTAAATATTTTTAAATTAACATGCTAAAAAGTGTCATGTTTCTAGAAGCATCATTATTTATTGATTAAACAAGTGTGATTTTTTACTGGCACAAAGTTTCTGCTATGGAGATTGGATTAATGTTGCTTTAGGGATAAAGCTTGGCTTAACACATTCAATTATCTGAATATGTTGGATGTGATTAAAGAATAAGTATTGGCCCTGTCAAATTGTTTTACAAATTAAATTACTTTCATGAGGGCCCAAAGAATAAGATGAACTGAAGAACAGGATTTAGCAAAGAGGATGCCGCATTCTTCTAAAGTACTTCTATAACCAAGTGAATTAAAGGATAGAGTGTCAAATAGAGGGCTCTACTGAAACTTCTGATAAGCAGAATAGGAGCTATAATGTTAATTGCAAATACCCAGTGGCCTAGTCAGAGAAAAAGTCCCCCAAAAAGAGAAAAAATAAAACGTAACTGTGAGCTCTTCTTTCTCAATTCAGGATTTAATACTACATGCTTATAAACAACAGTCCGTAGAAATAGATGTAGAATGATACAAATTAAAAATAAATAATAAATAGTATCTACTTGTGCTGTGCTTAGTCACTCAGTTGTGTCTGACTCTGCAACCCCATGGACTGTAGTCAGTTAAGCTCTTCTGTCCATGGGTATTCTCCAAGCAAGAATATTGGAGTGGGTTGCCACGAACTTCTCCAGGGGATCTTCGTGCAGGTCTCCCACATTGCAGGCAGATTACTTTACCATCTGAGCCACCAGGGAAGCCCAAGAACACTGGAGTGGGTAGCCTGTCCCTTCTCCAGGGGAACTTCCTGACCCAGGAATCGAACCAGGGTCTCCTGCATCATAGGCAGATTCTTTACCAGCTGAGCTTTCCAGGAAGTGAAGACATGAGTGAGAGGTGTGTAAATGCCCTGTTGTCAGAAGACAATAAGACCATGTACCTGAAGCTGAGTGAGCAATGAGAGAGTAGAAAGATAGTGAGGAGATAGATCATATAATTTCCTTTTTGAAGGCCAGGGTAATGAATTTGAGTTTTATTTTAAGTACGATGGGAAAGGATTAAAAAATTTTAATGACAGGGAGGCCTGGCGTGCTGCAGTTCATTGGGTCACAAACAGTCGGACACAACTGAGCGACTGAACTGAACTGAACAGAACTGAAGTGAACCAATCTGTTTCATATTATCAAAGGTTCACTGTGGCTACAATGTGAAAAATAAGCTGCAGAGACTGGGGGAATACACAAATGGAAACAAAGAGACTCCTTAGGAACTGGTTTTAGTCTTGTAGTCTAGATAAGATGGAAAAATAGTGGTGGACATGAGAGATGATCAGATTTTGTATGCACGTTGATAGCAGAGTCAACAGGACTCTTCGGCCCTTCCTCCCTCTCTTCTTCTGGAACTCCACTGGTGCATGCATTGTCTCTCTTAATAATATCCCATAACCTTTCTTCACTTTTTCATCTCTTCTGTTTGTTTTCCTCTGATGGGATAGTTCCAAGTGAACTGTCTTCAGATTCATAAAATCTTTCTTTTGCTTTTTTCAAGTCTACTATTATGCTCTCTTGGAGAAGGAAAAGGCAGCCATATGCAGTATTCTTTCCTGGAAAATTCCATGGACAGAGAAGCCTGGTGGGTTACAGTCCATGGGGTCACAAAGAGTTGAATGTGACTGAGCATTGCATTTTTCATTTCGTTAATAATATTCTTCTGCCAGATTTTTTTTGGTTATTTTTGATCATTTCCATCTTTCTGTTGCACTTCTCATTTTGTGCATGTATTGTCTTTTTCAATTCATTGAATTGTCTTTCTGGGTTTTCTTGCAGCTCACTGACATGTCTTGAAACAACCATTCTGATGCCTTTCTCAGGCAAATTGCAGCTCCACATTTCTTGGGGTTAGTTCCTGGAGAATCACTGTATTGTGTCCTGTTTCCTTGGTTTTTCAGATTCCCTGGAGTCTTCTATTGCTATTCACTCACTTGTAGAAGTAACCACTCCCTCCAGTCTTTGCTGATGGGTTTCAGGTGAAGAATAACTTCTGTCAGTCCAGTCAGGCTCTCTTAGACTCTCTCAGAACTTTCTCTCTGGCTATGCCTGTTCTAGACTTTCTTACTCCCTCTGCTAGGGGAATTTTAAGCCTGTGTGTCTTCTCTTGAAGCCAGGTTGTTCTCTCTCAGAAAGCCTCTTGTTTGCTTTCTCTAGTGCTGAATATTCAAATGTATGCTTTTCCTTCTCAGCCCAAAGAGTCAGGGTGATTTTCTGTGTGCTCTCACCATCTACGAAGTCTCAGACTTGCCCCTCAGAAGTATGCACAGTCACATGGTGTGTGTGTGTATTTATGTATGTGTGTGTATATCATATAACATGTAGGGAATGCCTTTGAGTCAGCTGGGGGATCCCTCAACACGGTGTCCCAGCATTTCGAAGGCAGGCTTCCTGGTGTTTCCACACAGTGTTTGTAGAATCTGCATCCTTCTGAGGCCCTTCAGAAGGCCTGGCTGCTGTTTTTCCAGCCACTGCCTGCTTCCTGGTCATGCACACCTCGGTTTTCTGGATAAGGCCAGGAAGATGCGTGCATCGTGCTATATCACTCTTCTGTATGCTTATGAGCTTTTATGCTCACAAATTTTTAGACCAAAATAAAATTAAGAATGTCTACTCGTAGAAAGACATAAATAAGAGAGCAAAAAAGCAACCAACCAAGGGGAAGGAAATATTTGCAATGTACGTATTAGCCAAAGTACTTTTATTCAAAATTTAGAATTAATAAGGAATTGGAATACAAAGTAATAGGAAAAGGGAAGGCTTAGACTCAAAGAAGTACTTCAAAAAAAGGCTGTTAGCACTGTGGCATTGTGGTGAGCATAGTTGCTTTCCAAAAAGAGGTTATTCAAATATCTCAGTTCAGTTCAGTCACTCAGTTGTGTCTGCCTCTTTATGACCCCATGGACNAGGCTTAGACTCAAAGAAGTACTTCAAAAAAAGGCTGTTAGCACTGTGGCATTGTGGTGAGCATAGTTGCTTTCCAAAAAGAGGTTATTCAAATATCTCAGTTCAGTTCAGTCACTCAGTTGTGTCTGCCTCTTTACGACCCCATGGACTACGGCACACCAGGCTTCCCTGGCCATCACCAACTCCCGGAGCTTGCTCAAACTAATGCCCATTGAGTCAGTGATGCCATCCAACCATCTCATCCTCTGTCATCCCCTTCTCCTCTTGCCTTCAATCTTTTCCAGCATCAGGGTCTTTTGTAATGAGTCAGTTCTTCGCATCAGGTGGCCAAAGTATTGCAGCTTCAGCTTCGACTTCAGTCCTTCCAATGAACACCCAGGACTGATCTCTTTTAGGATGGGTTGATTGGATCTCTTTTCAATCCAAGGGATTCTCAAGAGTCTTCTCCAACACCACAGTTCAAAGGCATCAATTCTTCAGTGCTCAGCTTTTTTTATAGTCCAACGCTCACATCCATAGATGACTACTGGAAAAACCATAGCTTTTACTAGACAGATCTTTGTTGGCAAAGTAACATCTCTGCTTTTTTTTTAATATACTGTCTAGGTTGTTCATAGCTTTTCTTCTAAGCAAGTGTCTTTTAATTTCATGGCTGCCGTCACAATCTGCAGTGATTTTGGAGCCTAAGAAAATAAAGTCTATCACTGTTTCCATTGTTTCCCCATCTATTTGCATGAGGTGATGTGACCAAATGCCATGATCTTAGTTTTTGAATGTTGACTTTCATACCAGCTTTTTCACTCTCCTCTTTCACTTTCATCAAGAGGTTCTTCCGTTCCTCTTTATTTTCTGCCATAAGGGTGGTATCATCTGCATATCTACATCAACATCATTAATCAAGAAAATGCAAATAAAAACCCACATTAAATTGATACTTTGTTTTCATACCCGCTAACACAGCATGTATTCTGGGGTCTCTGCTTAGTTCACCAGGTCAGCAAGGCCCCTCCACTCAAATTCCAGACTGAGGATCCCTCTACTCCTTTCTTTCAGACACTACCCATAGATTCACTTTCTTTCTCCAAAAGCCATTTTATAATTTCTCAGCTGCTGACAGTTTCCCATTCCTTCTTTTTGTGGGTTTTATTAGGAGGCAATGATTTTAAAATAACTATTTAATAAGACATTGAACAAGAAACTGTGATGTTTTTGTTTTGTTTTAATTTCTTAACTTTTTATTTCACATAAACAATGTGGTGTTAGTTTCAGGTGTACAGCAAACTGATTCAGTTCTACATACATGTGCTCAGTTGCCCAGCTGTATCTGGCTCTTTACGACCCCATTGACTGTAGCCTACCAGACTCCTCTGTCCATGGGATTGTCCAGGCAAAAATACTGGAGCAGATTGTCCAAGTTATACACATGCATGTATCTATTCTTTTTGAGCAAACTCCAGGAGACAAGGAAGAACAAGGAAGCCTGGCATGCTGCAGTCCATGACGTCACAAAGAGTTGGACGTGACTAGTGACTGAACATTATTTTTCAAGTTCTTTTCCCATTTAGGTTATTACAGAATGTTGAGCAGAGTTCCCTGTGCTATATAGTAGGTCCCTGTTGGTTATGTACGTTAGATATGAAAGTATGTATATGCCGGTCCTAACCTCCCAATCTATCCTTCCTCAATGACATCTCTTTTTGGCATCTTTTTTTCTGGTCTCTTAAATTGCACATGTATTTATTTTTTCTTTCTTTTTATAAAATACAATTTTTTATTCTGATTAAATCATTAGCTTTCTTAAGAAATGTTCCCATTTCTGTTAATGCCTACATGATTTAGAATTTCAGCTTTCACTATCTTTCTGATGGAGGGTTTTATTAGATTGACTCACGTGAATTACCATTTTGTAGGTCAAAATGATAATGTCAATCAAAATGTCTGGAAAAATGAAGGCAGTGTAACTTCTTGGTCTTCAGCAATTTCATAGGATTCAACTTACATTGGATGTTTCCAGGCTATTCAATTTTTTGAGTATTTTCGTTAATTTCTGGGTTTTTTTTTTAAGTTTGTTAGACAATATAACCTAAAATGTATTATTTTGGGTGTACAATAAGTTTTTAAAAGTCCTGTGCAAGTGTGTGCTCAGTCACTTCAGTTGTGGCCTACTCTTTGAGCCCCTATGGAACCCTACAGGCTACTCTGTCCATGGGATTCTCCATGCAAGATTACTGGAGTGGGTTGCCATGCCCTCCTCCAGGGAATCTTCCTGACTCAGGGATCGAACTCATGCCTCTGTACCTCCTTCTCTGCAAGCAAATTCTTTACCACTGAGCCACCAGGGAAGCTCATATGAAGTATATAAAAGCTTTTAAATAAATGATGAATGAATGTTTCCCTTTGGCGAGAACACAGTACTGTGTGTGTGTTTGTGTCACGTGCGTGACCTGTAGTTATTCAATTTGTTTACATCAGGGTCTGGAAATTATGATAGGCTTTACAAATTCCTACCAGTAGAAAACTTACTTTATTTTTGGCCTGTTGAGTGTTTAAAAAATAAAATTTAAAAAACTCTAAAGCAAGATGTGGACTTGCCATTTCAGTCACAATGTATACAATTTGTCTTATTGCTAATCTAATCCACAAATTATATTATCTGCCAAGATCCTGTAGGCACTTGAGTTTTATTCTGTAGTTTATATCTTTTCTCTTGTGACTGGCACTTTTAAAAATATTTTTGTCTTGTTAGATAGTTTTTCCATTATTTCCTCAAACCACTAAAGCAACTATCTTCTTTTCCCATCCCTGTACAAAATCTTATAATTCAAATATCATACATCTTTGGATACGTAAAGTCCTTTGTATGCTCTAATTGCATCCTCTTGAGAGCTTACATTTCTCTTTTGTTCAAACTTTTTTCTGTCTTTTCATTTATTTTGCCTCAAAGGAAACCTCCGATTATTATTCAATTTAGCCTCTTTCTCTGCTTTTTAAAATGGATCTCTTTTCTTCTCATGAGTTTAGACACCTCCACATCTTCAAAAACCAGGATTTGGGGGTTTGTTAAGGCAGCCCAAGAGACACCATGGTCCCAGACTGTGAGGCAATGGACAAGTCACTTGATGACATTGGGACTCCTTGCACTGAAGCATAGGATGAAGACCGTGTGGTGCTTTAGTCTTAACTAAAAATTCTTGAAGAGGAGTGTCTTCTTCCTACCACATGGAATATTATGTAGCCTGCTAGGTGCAATTTTTTCCCGGGCCCCTGACACCAGGAGGAACACACAGCCTCCTCCAAGACTTGATTTCACAGGAGAAAAGGCACAGCCCTCTCCTCTCACAAATGACATCAGGCTGGCAGTGTAATTTCTTGGCCTTCACTCCAGGCTGTTACCTCCATAAATAATAAAAACCAAGTTGTGGTAGCAAACTGATTTCCTCCAGACCCATTTAAGAGTGTTATTTTATTTGTTGGGATGTCCAGCAAGAAAGTGAGAAAAAAAAGTCTGGGATGTGAATTCAAATCATCACCCTTCCTGAAAAGCCAGCCACTCTTTTTCAATTATGTTCAATAAATTTTTTCTAGTCTTATAAGGGTGAATATCCTCTAGCATTCCCTAGTCTTCTCATTTTGCACACTATTGCTGTAGAATCCCAGTACTTCCCACTCCATCATCTATAGGAGTCTCTAATGAAGCCCCAAGCTATTTTCTCTAACTCCAATCTCCCTTCTAATCTCTAGCCCTATATTTACAACTATGCTTCAGGAATCATCTCCTGGAGGTTTTATTAATTCAACACTTTGATATGATAAACATCAAGTTCATCACCATTTCCCATATTTGTTCCATAGTCCATAAGGAATTTCATCAAATCATGTCAGCATTGTCTAGGTTTCAATCAAGCCAGAAGTTGGAAACAATTCTTAACTCATTTTCTCCTGACTCCAATAGCAAGTGGATACTCCAGTGTAGATTTCACATTTGGATTCTCTGAATTCATTGATTTTCCCATTTCTATGGCTACCAGCTATGATGGAACCCCTTGTTCTCTATCAATCACTATTGTAAGATATTCCTAATAGGGATCTTTCTCCCCAGATTTTCTGGTTACAGCCATTTATCAGCATGCTATTTACTTTCAGATTGTCCCATTCCAAGAATTTTCCTTCAAAAATAAAATGAGATTCCCATAGTGAACCTAAACACTTCAATGGCTATATTGTGATAGCATAGAACATCTGGTCCTAGAAACCCATCCTTCAGTCCAGTTCAGTCACTCAGT
>SJYV01052397.1:0-10139 GCA_006410875.1 Neotragus pygmaeus | reverse complement strand
AATTGATGCTTTTGAACTGTGGTGTTGGAGAAGGCTCTTTAGAGTCCCTTGGACTGCAAGGAGATCCAAGCAGTCCATCCTCAAGGCAATCAGTCCTGGGTATTCATTGGAAGGACTGATGTTGAAGCTGTAACTCCAATATTTTAGCCTCCTGATGCAAATAGCTGACTCATGTGAAAAGACCCTGATGTTGGTAAAGTTTGAAGGCAGGAGGAGAAGGGGACGACAGAAGATGAGATGGTTGGATGGCATCACTGACTCAATGGACTTGAGTCTGAGTAAACTCCAGGAGTTGGTGATGGACAGGGAGGTCTTGGTGTGCTGTGGTTCATGGGGTCACAAAAACTTGAACACGACTGAGCGACTGAACTGAACTGATGCTACATGTATAAAATCCTAAAGATAGTATCAGAAAATTACTAGAACTAATAAGTGAATTTAGGAAAGTTGCAGGATACAAAATAATTACACAGAAATCACTTGCATTTCTATATACTAACAATGAAAAATCAGAAACAGAAATTAAGGAATCAATCCTATTCACCATTGTAACAAAAATAATTACATATCTAGCAATAAACATACCTAAGGAGACAAAGAACTGTATTCAGAAAATTATAAGACACTGATGAAAGAAATCAAAGATGGTATAAACATATGGAGAGATATTCCATATTCCTGGGTGGGAAGAATCAATATTGTGAAAGTAACTATACTACCAAATGCAGTCTACAGGTTCAATATGATCCCTATCAAATTACCAATGGTATTTTTCACAGAACTAGAACCAAAGCCTCACAATTCACATGGAAGCACAAAAGACCTTGAATAGCCAAAGTAGCCTTGAGAAAGAAGAATGGAGCTGGAGGAATCACCCTTCCTGACTTCAGATTAGNTCCATATTCCTGGGTGGGAAGAATCAATATTGTGAAAGTAACTATACTACCAAATGCAGTCTACAGGTTCAATATGATCCCTATCAAATTACCAATGGTATTTTTCACAGAACTAGAACCAAAGCCTCACAATTCACATGGAAGCACAAAAGACCTTGAATAGCCAAAGTAGCCTTGAGAAAGAAGAATGGAGCTGGAGGAATCACCCTTCCTGACTTCAGATTAGACTACAAAGGTACAGTCATCAAGACAGTATGGTACTGGCACAAAAACAGAAATATAGACCAATGGAACAAGATAGAAAGTCCAGAAAGAGACCCACGCACCTGTGGTTACCTTATTTTTGACAAAGGAGGCAAGAATATACAATGGGGAAAAGATAGCCTCTTCAGTAAGTGGTGCTTGGAAAACTGGACAGCCACATGTAAAAGACTGAAATTAAAACACTTCCTAACACCATACACAAAGTTAACCTCGAAATTGATTAAAAACCTAAATGTAAGACCAGAAATTGTCTTACTGTTATAGGAAAACATAGGCAGAACATTCAATAACATAAATCAAAGCAGATCCTCTATGACCCATCTCTTAGAGTAATGGAAATAAAAACAAAAGTAAACAAGCGGGACCTGATTAAACTTAAAAGCTTTTGCACAGCAAAAGAAACGATAGGCAAGGTGAAAAGAAAACCCTCAGAATGGGAGAAAATAATAGCAAATGAAACAAATGACAAAGGATTAGTTTCCAAAATATACAAGCAGCTCATACAACTCAATACCAGAAAAGCAAACAACCCAGTCAAAAAATGGAAAAAAGGAGATATACAGATGCCTAGCAAGCACATGAAAATATGCTCAACATCCTTCATTATTAGAGAAATGCAAATCAAAACTACGATGAGATATCACCTCAAACCAGTCAGAATGGCCATCATCAAAAAGCCTACAAACAACAAATGCTGGAGAGGGTGTGGAGAGAAGGAAACCCTCTTACACTGTTGGTAGGAGTGTAAATTGACCCAGCCACTGTGGAAGGCTGTATGGAGATCCTTAAAAAACTTGGAATAAAACCACCATATGACCCAGCAACCCCACTCCTAGACATATACCCTGAGGAAACCAATATTGAAAAATACACACATATGCCAACATTCATTGCAGCACTATTTACAATAGCTAGAACATGGAAGCAACCTGGATGCCCATCGACAGATGAATGGATAAAGAAGTTATGGTACATATACATAATGGAATATTACTCCACCATAAAAAGGAAGCATTTGCATCAGTTCTAACGAGGTGGATGAACCTGGAACCTATTATACGGAGTGAAATAAGTCAGAAACAGAAAGATAAATATCATATTCTAATGCATATATATGGAATCTAGAAAAGTGATACAAAAGAATTTATTTATAGGGAATTAATGGAGCAGCCATGAAGAGATACCCCAGGTCCAAGGTAAGAGAAACCCAAGTAAGATGGTAGGGGTTGTGAGAGGGCATTAGAGGGCAGACACACTGAAACCATAATCACAGAAAACTAGCCAATCTAATCAGATAAACCACAGTGTTGTCTAACTCAATGAAACTAAGCCATGTTTTGTGAGGCCACCCAGGACGGACAGGTCATGGTGGAGAGGTCTGACAGAATGTGGTCCACTGGAGAAGGGAATGGCAAACCACTTCAGTATTCTTGCCTTGACAATTCCATGAACAGTATGAAAGGGAAAATGATAAGATAATGAAAAAGGGACTCCCCAGGTCAGTGATCAGTGGAGAAATAACTCCAGAAAGAATGAAAGGATGGAGCCAAAGCACATAACCAGTTGTGGATGTGACCTGTGATAGAAGCAAAGTCCAATGCTGTAAAGAGCAATATAGCATAGGAACCTGGAATGTGAGGTTCATGAATCAAGGAAAATTGAAAGTGGTCAAATAGGAGATGGCAAGAGTGAATGTTGACATTCTAAGAATCAGCGAACTAAAATGGACTGGAATGGGTGAATTTAACTCAGATGAACATTATATCTACCACTGCGGGCAGGAATCCCTTAGAAGAAATGGAGTATCCATCATGGTCAACAAAAGAGTCTGAAATGCAAGTACTTGGATGCAACCTCAAAAATGACAGAATGATCTCTGTTCGTTTCCAAGGCAAACCATTCAATATTATGGTAATCCAAGCCTATGCCCCAACCAGTAATGCTGAAGAAGCTGAAGTTGAATGGTTCTATGAAGACCAACAAGACCTTTTAGAACTAACTCCCAAAAAAGATGTCCTTTTCATTATAGGGGACTGGAATGCTAAAGTAGGAAGTCAAGAAACATCTGAAGTAACATGCAAATTTGGCCTTGGAGTACAGAATAAAGCAGGGCAAAGACTAATAGAGTTTTGCCAAGAAAATGCACTGGTCATAGCAAACACCCTCTTCCAACAACACAAGAGAAGACTCTACACATGGACATCACCAGATGGTCAACACCGAAATCAGATTGATTATATTCTTTGCAGCCAAAGATGGAGAAGCTCTATACAGTCAACAAAAACAAGACCAGGAGCTGACTGTGGCTCAGATCATGAACTCCTTATTACCAAATTCAGACTTAAATTGAAGAAAGTAGGGAAAACCGCTAGACCATTCAGGTATGACCTAAATCAAATCCCTTATGATTATACAGTGGAAGTGAGAAATAGATTTAAGGGCCTAGATCTGATAGATAGAGTGCCTGATGAACTATGGAATGAGGTTCGTGACATTGTACAGGAGACAGGGATCAAGACCATCCCCATGGAAAAGAAATGCAAAAAAGCAAAATGGCTGTCTGGGGAGGCCTTACAAATAGCTGTGAAAAGAAGAGAGGCGAAAAGCAAAGGAGAAAAGGAAAGATATAAGCATCTGAATGCAGAGTTCCAAAGAATAGCAAGAAGAGATAAGAAAGCCTTCTTCAGCGATCAATGCAAAGAAATAGAGGAAAACAACAGAATGGGAAAGACTAGAGATCTCTTCAAGAAAATTAGAGATACCAAGGGAACATTTCATGCAAAGATGGGCTCGATAAAGGACAGAAATGGTATGGACCTAACAGAAGCAGAAGATATTAAGAAGAGGTGGCAAGAATACACAGAAGAACTGTACAAAAAAGATCTTCATGACCCAGATAATCATGATGATGTGATCACTAATCTAGAGCCAGACATCTTGGAATGTGAAGTCAAGTGGGCCTTAGAAAGCATCACTACGAACAAAGCTAGTGGAGGTGATGGAATTCCAGTTGAGCTGTTTCAAATCCTGAAAGATGATGCTGTGAAAGTGCTGCACTCAATATGCCAGCAAATTTGGAAAACTCAGCAGTGGCCACAGGACTGGAAAAGGTCAGTTTTCATTCCAATCCCAAAGAAAGGCAATGCCAAAGAATGCTCAAACTACCGCACAATTGCACTCATCTCACATGCTAGTAAAGTAATGCTCAAAATTCTCCAAGCCAGGCTTCAGCAATACGTGAACCGTGAACTCCCTGATGTTCAAGCTGGTTTTAGAAAAGGCAGAGGAACCAGAGATCAAATTGCCAACATCCGCTGGATCATGGAAAAAGCAAGAGAGTTCCAGAAAAACATCTATTTCTGCTTTATTGACTATGCCAAAGCCTTTGACTGTGTGGATCACAATAAACTGTGGAAAATTCTGAAAGAGATGGGAATACCAGACCACCTGACCTGCCTCTTGAGAAATCTGTATGCAGGTCAGGAAGCAACAGTTAGAACTGGACATGGAACAACAGACTGGTTCCAAATAGGAAAAGGAGTACGTCAAGGCTGTATATTGTCACCCTGCTTATTTAACTTCTATGCAGAGTACATCATGAGAAACGCTGGACTGGAAGAAACACAAGCTGGAATCAAGATTGCCGGGAGAAATATCAATAACCTCAGATATGCAGATGACACCACCCTTATGGCAGAAAGTGAAGAGGAGCTAAAAAGCCTCTTGATGAAAGTGAAAGAGGAGAGTGAAAAAGTTGGCTTAAAGCTCAACATTCAGAAAACGAAGATCATGGCATCCGGTCCCATCACTTCATGGGAAATAGATGGGGAAACAGTGGAAACAGTGTCAGACTTTATATTTTTGGGCTCCAAAATCACTGCAGATGGTGACTGCAGCCATGAAATTAAAAGATGCTTACTCCTTGGAAGGAAAGTTATGAGCAACCTAGATAGCATATTAAAAAGTAGAGACATTACTTTGCCAACAAAGGTCCATCTTGTCAAGGCTATGGTTTGTCCAGTAGTCATGTATGGATGTGAGAGTTGGACTGTGAAGAAAGCTGAGTGCCAAAGAATTGATGCTTCTGAACTGTGGCATTGGAGAAGACGCTTGAGAGTCCCTTGGAATGAAAGGAGATCCCACCAGTCCATCTTAAAGGAGACCAGTCCTGGGTGTTCATTGGAAGGAATGATGCTGAAGCTGAAACTCCAATACTTTGGCCAGCTCATGTGAAGAGTTGACTCATTGGAAAAGACTCGGATGCTGGGAGGGATTGGGGGCAGGAGGAGAAAGGGACGACCGAGGATGAGATGGCTGGATGGCATCACTGACTCGATGGACATGAGTTTGAGTGAACTCCAGGAGTTGGTGATGGACAGGGAGACCTGGCGTGCTGCAGTTCATGGGGTTGCAAAGAGTCAGACACGATTGAGTGACTGACCTGAATTGAATGGAGAAACAGACATAGAGAATAGACATATGGAAATGGGGAGAGGGAAGGAGAGGGTGAGATGTATGGAAGGAGTAACATGGAAACTTACATTACCATATGTTAAATAGGTAGCCAATGAGAATTTTCTCTATGTCTCAGGAAACTCAAGCATGGGCTCTGTATCAACCTAGAGGGAGAAAATGGGGAGGGAGGTGGGAAGGAGGTTCAAACGGGAGGGGATATATGTATACCTATAGCTGATTCATGTTGTGTTTGACAGAAGACAACAAAATTCTGTAAAGTAATTATCCTTCAATTAAAAATTAAATAAATTATAAAAATAGATGGACAACAAGAACCTACTGTATAGCCCAAGGAAGTATAGTCAATATTTTGAATAACCTAAAAGGGAAAATAATCTAAAAATAATCTCTTCCTCTCTCTCTATATATATGTTTTCTTCAGATTCTTTTATATAAAATATTTTATATTATAAAATATTTGATATCATATATATATGACAAAATTACTGTGATGTCTACTTGAAACTAATTAAACATTAGTTTCAACATATCTATCTACATTTATATATAGCTAACTCTCTGTGCTATATATCTGAAAATAACACAAAATATTAAATCAACTATACTTCAGTTAAAAATAAAATGAGGGATTTCCTAGTTGTCCAATGGTTAAGACTCCCTGCTTCCAGTGCAGGGTGTAGGTTCAACTTCTGGTCAGGGAACAAAGATAGCTGCATTACCGTGCATGACACCCAAAAAAATTAAAAAGGAGAAAACAAAATAAGAAATAGCTCTAACCAGTGCTGGTGCTGTCATGGTTGAATGAGATCCCCAAAATGGTTGCTGCCAGCATCTCATTTCCTAGGGGGACCCCACATGCTTCCGGCCTCTGCAGGACTGTCTCCAAGATCAGCAAATGAGAGTGACCTAGGCTCCTGGCAACCCATTGCGTCTGTGCTGGGACTTGGCACACGGGAGATTTTGCACACGTCCTTTAAGAGCACAGTCTGTTGCCTACCGTCCTGCTCCCCCAACCCCAGATCCTACGTGTTTTCCAAGCTGACTTTCTGGGGGCTCGTCTGTGTGTTGGGAGCCCTAGGCTCCGCACTCTCGGTAAGGATGTTGATGGTTGTGGTTTCCCTCCGCTTGTGGGTTGCTGTCCCAAAAAACCGTATCTGCACTCCTGCCCGTCTTCTGGCTCCTCTGCGTCTTTTCTCCTAGTGTTCAGGGAATGGACAGTTGCTCTGTAAGGAGATGCAGTTTTGGTGTTACCATGGAGAAGGTGAGTTCAGGGTCTTCCTACCCCATTGTCTTGATCCCCCACCAAGCAAAGCTGCAACTTTTTCATTTTAATTGAGAGCAAATGAGATACTAGCTTTTTAAAATCAGTATATTATTGACCTTATTTAGAAAACTCATAAATAAATCCATTTTATCTGAGTCATCTTTGACCTTGCAACATAAAAAACTTTTCCCCCATAGATTTTCTGCAAATTCCTAAATATATCCATTTAGATTTTGTGCTAATCATTTTCATTTCTTGTTTCTCGGGTCTGGAACAACAAGTCACTTTATTTTCGGACAAAATTAGTCTTTTTCTTCCCCTTAACAGAAACAAGTCATTCATATCTCATGCCTTCCCTCCGCCACATTTTTTAATTAAAAATTCATGCTACTTTCCTTTCACCTTTCTAGTTTCTACTAGTTTCCTTTATGTTTATTTATTGCTTATCATAATGCTAGCATTCTATAGCAAATGAATACATTTTATGACTATATCATTTCATAATTTGTAGGTACATATTTTTCATAATACAAATTTTCCATGTGACAAAAGAAATATATATATCAGCAGATTCAAATATCCTTTGGATCTGTAAAACTTAAGAAGTCAAGAATAGATAGACTTAGGTTTACAAATTAGTGTTTCAGTATTTTCTGATATTTGGAAAGGGCCTGGATATTCTATGAATATCCATCATTTAACTTAAGTTAATGTAACTTTGAGGTTTTAAGATACCAAAAAAGGTTTTGAAATTATTTTTAACATATTTTATAAAACAATTGTTATCGAGAAAGTTTATTTGTACACTTTTACCCCATTTACACCCATTTAATTCATTTGTCTTTTAGCAAACTGTGCTTGAATTGCTCATCAAAATTTCCTGAGACATTAAGGAAAGCTATCCATCATCCTGAGTTACTTTTCTTGCAGACAAATTGCCTGGGTCCAGCCCCGGTGGATCCAGGGTGATTCGAAGATGGGGATGGAGACAGCGTCCTTGGAAAAATACATATTTAATTACAGATATATAGAGAGATTAGAAACGGATAGTGTAGTAGGAAAATTAGTGGAGAAAAAGAGGCTGAATAACTTGGTTCACATGGAATAGCATCCATGCTCCAGATGGGAATTCAGCTAGAAAAACGGGAAGCAAGAAAGAATGACATGGGGGAGTCAGCCTTTCCAGGAACTGATTCCATTTCTTTATTTTTCAGGTTCTCTTATATACCTTTTGTTACAAACAGGGATGAATACAGAGTCACACGGGGGTCAGCAGTCCTGACCTTTATCAAAATCAGGTGCTTTACATAAAAAAAGTTCTTAGGGGTTTTACATCATCTGGCCATGAGGCCTGCTGACATTTACAATCCTTTCTTTCTGATAACCAAAAAACTTATTTTTTCCAAGGGTATTTTTTCTTAAACCAGGGATCACCCTCCAAATAAAATTGCATTCCTATAGGGTGAGGGTGTAGTGAGTTACAGTCAAGAAAGGAATTTATTTAACCCAAGGTTAACATGATTAATCTTAAAGGTTAATACTTATTTCTCCTATATGCTAGCTATATTTATTATAAAGGCAGGGAATATGGAGATTTAGCAGCAAACATCAGTCCAACTAATAAAAATCCTTTCACCAATATTCCCCTTAAGATCTGTTTAGTCTTAAGATAGTGATAAAGTTATATTTTTACATAGCAAGGACACAGTGATTGATAACAAAGTACAGTGGTCTATAACAAAAGAGAAAATTCATTAACTCAAAAAGTCTAGTATTGCTAATATCAAAAACTACTATATTTCCTTTTGTATATCCCAAATACATTGATTAATATATTCCCAGGTGCCTAAGGATAAGGAGGCCTGGTGGCAATCATTGACCAATAATGAGAAAAGCCCTATGCTAATTAAGACTTTCAAAATCCTCCAAAACTCTCTGTGCTGTTTATGGTTGAGAAATTGTCACACAAGCTAGTCTGTCAGCAGAGAGGTTTGACCTGAGACACTCTTGTCACACCCAGGGCAGGGAATTAGCAGTAATTTTTGGCACAACAAATGAAAAAACCCTTCACCAATATAATTCCCTACCAATCTACTATACTTTCTAACTTCCCAAAAGAATTTGCCTTTAGTAAGTCTAAAACATCTCATGCCTCTCATGGTTGGGGGCCTGTAAACAATCACATGTGGCTGGACGAACCTATACAGGCAGGCTAGATAAACTTCAGAGTTCCTAAGTTGAAACACTCTTGTCACGCCCAGGAATTTTTATTAACTTGGAGCTGCAAGTTACCTCCTTCTCCGAGAGAAATGGTTATGGGGGAGAGCCCCCATAAAGTACTCTGGTTTTGGGGTAGATGCTTGGGAACAGGGGATTTCCTGAGGCTTGATCACGCCTTTGCGTATGCCAAGCTTCCTTCCATATGACCTTTGCCATGGGTGGAGTTCCTCACGCTGGTCCCCAGCAACATATCAGAAAAGTATAAAAAAACCCACACACCGAAGCAAAGAATCTAAATTTGGAACATATGGGTCTTCTTAAACTTTTTTTTATTGCTTAGCTTGAAATACATTCATAATTTATTTTTTATTTTATGTTTAAGTCTTACATTGAATTTATAATTTTACAATCTTCAACATCTAACAGAGGTAAGATAAGCTTGTTTGTGGAGAAGGAGATGGCACCCCACGCCAGTACTCTTGCCTGGAAAATCCCATGGACAGAGGAGCCTGGTAGGCTGCAGTCCATGGGGTTGTTAAGAGTCGGACACGTCTGAGTGACTTCCCTTTCAATTTTCACTTTCATACATTGGAGAAGGCAATGGCAACCCACTACAGTGTTCTTGCCTGGAGAATCCCAGGGATGGGGGAGCCTGGTGGGCTGCCACCTATGGGGTCGCACAGAGTCGGACACGACTAAAGTGGCTTAGCAGCAGCAAGCTTGTCTGACTAGTAAACCTAGGTAGAAAAATTTGCATGATTGCAGTATGTTTAATGAGGACAGCTCTGAAGTCATGCTTATTTTTATTAAGCCAACAAACTTAATCTGGCCTTTAAAAATTTTTTTATTGGAGTATAGTTGATTTACAATGTTTTATTAGTATCAGGTGTATAGCAAAGTGAATCAGTTATATGTACATATACTATTTTTTTTTAAAGATTCTTTTCCCATATAGACCATTACAAAGTATTGAGTAGAGTTCCCTGTGCTTTACAGTAGGTTCTCTATGCTCCCAATTT
>SJYV01052396.1:6496-18630 GCA_006410875.1 Neotragus pygmaeus | reverse complement strand
GGAGGCCTGGTGGGCTGCGGTTCATGGGGTCCAAAGAGTTGGACACGACTGAGTGACTGAACTGAACTGGAGAACTAAGACCCCACATTCTCTGGGACCACTAAGCCCTTGATCATAACTAGAGAAGCCCAAGTGCCACAACAAAGATTCCACTTGCACCACGAAGACCCAAGGCAGCCAAAAATACACAAATATTTTTTAAAAGAATTGTTATCCAATTTTCAGTGTGATAGCAGTCTTGTTCTTGTGTTTTTATAAGATCTTTTATTAGGTCTTAGGAAGGTTATTAAAGGAACCTTCTGGGTGAACTGAAAGCATTCTAGATGTTGATCTGGGTGGTAGTTTCCCAGTTGTGGGTATGTGAGAAAACTCATTTACTGAGCTGTAATCTTAAGATTTGTGTACTTTACTGCATGTAAGTCTCAGCTCAGTTTTTTAAAGGTAGGATCTTTTTAAGGATACATTCTGAAATTTTTACAGATGAAGTGATAGTACATCTGGAATTGGCTTTAAAATACTCCAGGATGGCCCATGGAAAATCGGCTGTAGGTCAGTAAGTGTTGAAGCTGAAGAAAGCTTATAATTCTTGCTTATGTTTGAAATTTTCTAGAATATTAACTTGAAAAAAATCTGACAAGTTACTGCTGCCAAGGATGTGGAACAATGGAAATCCTCATACGCTACTGGTGAGGATGTGAACTGAACACTATCTCATATTATCTAGTAAAAGTGAAGGTGCTATATTTTATATTAATAACTCATCAACTTCTCTCTAAGGTTATAGCCTAAAGAAACACTAGCACAGGTGCTCACACACATGTGTACATGGANACTGGTGAGGATGTGAACTGAACACTATCTCATATTATCTAGTAAAAGTGAAGGTGGTATATTTTATATTAATAACTCATCAACTTCTCTCTAAGGTTATAGCCTAAAGAAACACTAGCACATGTGCTCACACACATGTGTACATGGAAGATAATTCACACAACACTGCTTCAGTTCAGTTCAGTCACTCAGTCATGTCTGACTCTTTGCGACCCCATGAATCGCAGCACGCCAGGCCTCCCTGTCCATCACCAACCCCTGGAGTTCACTCAGACTCATGTCCATCGAGTCTGTGATGTCATCCAGCCATCTCATCCTCTGTCATTCCCTTCTCCTCCTGCCCCCAATCCCTCCCAGCATCAGGGTCTTTTCCAATGAGTCAACTCTTCGCATGAGGTGGCTAAAGTATTAGAGTTTCAGCTTTAACATCAGTCCTTCCAATGAACACCCAGGACTGATCTCCTTTAGGATGGACTGGTTGGATCTCCTTGTAGTCCAAGGGACTCTCAAGAGTCTTCTCCAACACCACAGTTCAAAAGCAACCAAAATAAAAACAGAAGGAATCATCTCAGATGTCAATTGACAGGAGAATAAATAAATGCATGCTAAGTCACTTCAGTTGTGTCAGACTCTTTGCAACCCTATGGACCATAGCCTGCCAGGCTCCTCTGTCCATGGGATTCTCCCGGCAAGAATACTGCATGCCCTTCAGGGATCTTCCCAACCTAAGGATCAAATTTATGTCTCTTACGACTCCTGCATTGGCAGGCAAGTTCTTTACCACTAACGCTACTTGGGAAGCCCTGAATAAATAAACATATATGATATATATATAATACATATATCTATATAATACATATATATATATATATAAAGGAATTCTAGCTATACTTATTATTGACATTGATGAATCTCACAAAACTAATAGCAAAAACTTAACAAGTCGCAGAAGAATAGCACAGTTGTATTAATTAAATGTTCAAAATACGCACAACAGTATAATGTATTTTAGGGGTATATTTATATCTATGCAGTAAAATTATAAAGAAAAGCAAATGAATGATAAATACAAGATGGTACAATTAGGTAGAGCTTTCTAAGGACTCTGAGGTTCTGATAATATTCTACTTCTTCAGCTGGATAATGGGTGTTTAATACCTTTTTTACCCCACATATATGTTATAAAAAACATATGTGTAGAAATATTTTACAATATTTTAAAAACCGCTTCCTGTTGCTTTTCAGCAGTCAAGACCTGACTCATAGATAGTGGTGTGGCATGATGCTGGATCGTCGGGAATTTGGAAAACCTGGGCTTTAGTCCCAGCTACACTACCAAACGGCTTTCCTGGTGACTCAGCAGTAAAGAAGCCGCCTGCCAAGTCAGGAGACAGGGGTTCGATCCCTGGGTTGGGAAGATCTCCTGGAGAAGGAAACAGCAACCCACTCCAGTATTCTTGCCTGGGAAATCCCATGGAGAGAGGAGCCTGGCGGGCTACAGTCCACAGGGTCACAAAAGAGTCAGAAATGACTTAGCAACTAAACACCAAGTATTGCTAAGTAGCCCTGTGACCTTGAACAACTGATAAAATTCCCTCATCTAAAAAATGGGCAGGTCAGCACTTTCCAACCATGTTCTTCAGAATATTAGTTCTAAGATACGTTATTGGTATTTTGTGGCAGCAACAATAAAAAGGCTTTGTGGTCAAATTCATTTGAGGAACTCTAGGTTAAACATTAAGAGGGTTTCCCTATAACAAGGCTCCTCAGAGCAATTTTCACCCCACATGCATGTTATTTTTAAAAAAGTATATGTGTAGAAATATTTTATAATATTTAAAAGATTATATCCTGTTGTTTTTTTCAGCAGTCTTGAGACCTGACTCATAGGTGGTGGTAAAGTATGATGCAAGGAACATGCTTGAATATACCAGCATGAGTTGTAAATCTCTGGGAGGAATACAGAATTTTCAAAAGCAATTTATCACAAATTCAGGTTTATCTGTGTGAGCATAACCACTATTAAAAACACAGTTTATGTCACAGGGTACTCTACTTAATGCACTGCGGTGACCTGAACAGGAAGGAAGTCCAAAAGGGAAAGGATATATGTATATGTGTAGCTGATTTACTCTGCTGTACAGTAGAAATTATCACAACATTTTAAAGCAACTATATTTCAATAAAAATCAATTTAACCCAGGGACCAAACCTAAGTCTTGCATTGCGGGCAGATTCTTTACTGTCTGAGCCACCAGGGAAGCCCAATTTTAAAAATAATTAACCTAAAATTCTTGAACAGTGGAAAAAATACAAGGAAACTCTATGTAAAGGGAAAACAAAACAAAACAAAACAAAAACAGTTTGGTAAATCCCAGAGTGGTTGTTTTCTAAGATCTCCTTCAACCTATAACTTCAAGAAATCTGCAGCTCTCTGCAGGGTGTATGCTGAAGTGCTGGGAAAGAGATGGGAGTTGGAATACTCACCAGGAGAGTATTGCGGTGGTCTCGGTATGGAAGCTTGATGACGTTAATGGTAGTGTAGTAATAGGCGTGGAAAGGTGAGACAGAGTCAGGAAACATGGCTATGGAACCATGAAGCAGGGCCAAGCACAAGACCACCCCTTGTATGGTTCAAGTCCACACACCAGTGCTGGTCAGGGAAAACCGCAGCGTTTGCACCTGCAGTGATCAGTTAACCACTCTGAACCTAGCTGTGGCTTTGCAACACGTGGATATTTTTAGAATCGGAAGGGCTGATGGGTTTCAGTTCTCGTGTTTGTATGTGAACATACTGTCTTGCAGAATCTGACTTCCCCAAGGTCACATAGCTCATTAAAGTCCAGAGTAGTCCAGCTGCAGCCTCCCAATTCCTAGCCCAGCCTCTGTGCCGTGACACCCTGACATCCTGATGAGTCTGTATTCACTTCCGTCTCACTAAGGATCTCGTGCCATATCGCACCTATAAAGTGAGGTGGTTGTTATGTATCCAAGCAGTGCAGAACCAAGAGAGGATAATGGGTGCTTTCACCTGGACAGCCATCTCATATCTGCCTTTAGTGACATGTGAGAAGGTGAATGCATTAAGGAAAATCTGCTACGCCTTGAATAAATAAATAAAAAAGGGGAGAAGAGACAAATCTCCCATGTATGATTCTAAATAATTTATACAAATTCTCTGGCTGCAAAGGAACTGGGAAGGAGCATAACTCCTCCTTAAGTGGGCTACACATAATAAATTCTTTGTATTAGCATTAGTTTATTTCTTATTTTTGGCTGAGCTGGGTCTTTGGCGGTGTGTGCGGGCTTTCTCTAGTTGTAGTCCATGGACTTCTCATTGCAATGGCTTCTGTTTCGGAACACCGGCTCTATAGTGGGGGCTCAGTTGTGGCTCCTGGGCTTAGTTGCCCCCAAGGCATGTGGGATCTTCCCAGACCAGGGATCAAACTTGTGTTCCCTGCACTGGCAGGTGGATTCTTAACCACTGGACCAACAGGGAAGTCCTGGGCTGCATGTAGTACATTCTTTCCAAAAAGTAACACGGAAAGTAAGGGTTTACATTTACAGTGGAAAAGGCGGGCAAACAGCACCTCAGCCAGGTGGTCAAAGTCAACATCAACAGTGATAAATCGTGTGGATAACATGTATTAATAACGCGGATAAGGTGTAATGAAAATGGCGCTTTACCTCTGTGTTCCTCCTCTCCCAAACCTATAACCTCACTCTAATCGTGAGAAAAACATCAGATAGTTCCAATGGAAGGGAATCCTACAAAATATCTGGACTGTGCTCCTCAAAACTTTTAAACTCATGCAAAATAAGTCTGAGAAACTGTTAGAGGCAAGAGAAAGCCTAAGGAGACATGACAAACACAATATGGTAACCCCTAGGTGCGGTTCTGGAACAGAAAAGGGACACTAGGTCAAATTAAGGTCTTCTGAATAAAGTATAGACTTCAGTTAATATTAATGTATCAATATTGTTCATTAGTTAGAATGAATGCACCTTGCTAAAGTAAGATATTAATAACAGAGGAACTGGATACATGGGAACTCTCTGTACCATCTAATTTTCCTATAAATCTAAATTGTTCTAAAAAAAAATCTGTTTTTTAAAACTACCCTTCTCCTCCTCCACCTCACCCCACCCCCCAAAATCTTCAGGATCAGATAGTTTTACTAGAGAATTCTACCACACACTTAAAGAAGAATTAAGACCAGTTTTATACAACCTATTCCAGGAAATAGAAGAGGAGAGAACATTTTCTAACTAATCTTATGAAGCCAACTAATTTTATGAACCCCGATAACAAAAGCAGATAAAGTCAGTAAAAACAACAACAACAAAAACCCAGAACAACATCTCTCAGAAAAAGAATTATGAACCATGACAAGATGAGATTTATTCTAGGTATACAAAGCTGTTTCAAAAAGAAAGAAAAAATTAATATTGTAAAGCAATTATACTCCAATTAAAATTTTTTTAAATAAATAAAGATAATGCATCAGATCTACAAGCGGAAGAGAAAAAAATTGTATGACCATATCAACTTTATGTAGGAAAAATCATTTGTTAAATCCCAGAACTGATTCATGATAAAATTCTTTGAATGTTAGAAATACAAGGGAGATATCTAAACTTAACAAACAGCATCTATAAAATACACTAGAGCTAATAACACATTTAATGATGAAAAAATGAATGCTTTCTCTCTAAGATCAGGAAACAGTGACTTCCCTGGTGGTCCAGTGGTTAGGAGTCTGCTCTTCCACTGCAGGGGACACTGGTTTGATCCCTCATTGGAGAACTAAGATCCTGCATGCCATGTGGCACGGCTAATTTTTTTTTTAATAAAATAAAAATAAATAAAGAAAAAGATCAGGAACAAGGCCAAAAAGTCTACTCTCACTCTTATCAACATAGTCCTGGAAGTTCTATCCAATGCAACAAGCAAGAAAAATAAAATTTTTAAAAAGGTAGACAAATTAGATAGGAGGAAATAAAATTACCTCTATTTGCAGACAACATGATTGTCTATGTAGAAACCTCAAGAAGTCTACAAAAAAATCTTTTAGAACTAATAAGTTCAGCAAAGGTTTAGGATATAAGATCAACACACAATAGCATTTCAGTTTGATAGTAAACTTACAGAAATTAAAACACAATGCCACTTACAATCACTGAAATAAAGCAAAAATATTTAAATATACATAAAGCATGATCTGTATGCTGAACATTACAAAATTTCAGTGAAAGAAATCAAAGGAGATCTAAATAAATGAATACACATATTGTGGTTATAGCTAGAAAGTCCAACATAGTTAAAGTATCAGTTCTCCCCAGACTGACCTATAGATTTAATACAATTCCTATCAAAATCCCAGCAAGATTTCTTTGCACACATAGAGAAGCTTATTCTAAAACCTATAAAGAAAGTCGTGGGCTTAAAACAGCTAAAACCATCTTGGCAAGAATCAAGTGGAGGAATCTCACCCTGTATTGAGGCTTACTATATAGCTACAGTAATCAAGGTAGAGATATAGACGCAGCAATGGAACAGAACAAAGATTCCAGAAATAGAGCCACAGAAATACAGTCAATAATTGTTGGTAAAGGTGAGAAAGCAATTCAATGGAGGGAGGAGAACATTTTCAACAAATAGCACTGGAGCAACTAGCCATTCAGGGACCAAGAAATAAACAAAGTTTGACCTAAACTCTACACCTGCGCAAAAATTAACTAAAAATGGATCCCTGATTTAATGTAAAATGTAATGCTATAACATATTTTAGGTATAAACGTAAGAGAAAATCTTGGTCTAGGGCTAGCCAAAGAGCTCTTTGACTTGACACAGAAGCATAATACGTAAATGGAAAAACATAGATCGGCAGATTTCATCAAAATTAAAAACATTTCCTCCACAAAAGGCCATGTTGAAATGATGAAAAGATAAACTACAGACTGGGAATGAGTATTTACAAATCACATGTGTGACAAAGGACTAGTATATGAAACACACTCAGAGAACTTGCAAAGTTCAACAGTAAAATAAAAAAAGGTCAATTAGAAAATGGGCAGAAGACACAAACATATCTTTCACTGATGAGAATATACAGATGGCGAATAACCACATGAAAGATATTCAACATCATTAGCCCTCAGGGAAATGCAAATCAAAATTACAACAAGATATCACTACACCTCTACCAGAAGGACTGAAATTAAGAAATCTCAAAACTAAATGCTTGTGAGGATATAGAGAAACTGGATCGCTTATATATTGTGGGTGGGAATGTAAAAAATATAGCCAGTCTGGAAAACATTTTGGCAATTTCTCAGAAAGCTAAACAGGCAATTACCTTATGATCCAGCAATTGTACTCCTGGGCATTTATCCCAGAGAAATGAAAAGTTATATTGACACAAAAACTTGTACATGAATGTTCATGGACATCTTCTTTGTGATAGACAAAAGCTGGAATCAGCTGAGATGTCCTCCCACAGGTTAATGCTCAGGTAAACTGTGGAACACCTTTCCTACCACTTAGCTATAAAAAGGAATAAACTGCTGATACCCAGGACAACTTGAATGACTCTCTAGGGAATCATCCTAANAAAACATCAAAATGTACTAGAAATGAAAAAGGATAAAAACTGATGAGCCCACAGGATCTGGTGACAGTGATTAATAATGACTTTTTTGTTGCTGTTGTTGTTAAGTTGTATCTGACTCTTTTGCAAACTAATAACATCAGCATTCTTCAAAGAAAGTAATTTAATGCAAAGAGTTATCCAAAAGACAAAATCAAGTCCTTTTGTTTAGTATGCATCTTTTAAATATATATATAAAGTAGAGGTTAAAGAATTATTTAAAAGAATTAAGAAATTCAATACTGTCAGAAGGTAAACTAAAAAGCAGAATCAATATTTTATAAAGCTAATAAAACTAATATGAAATCCCTCAGCTACTATAAGATGGACCAAAAAACAAAAAAGACAGGTTGCGTATGACATCAGTCAATATTATAAAGGAATATGAATCCTGCTATATATTCCTGATATATAGTGTTGTTCATAATTCCCAGTCAGAAGAATTGGTTTTCTACCTAAGTGATGATCACAAACAAATCTTCTTATTCATTTAATCTTGGTATTAACCACCCTAGAACAGCACTAAGGTTTTTAAAAAGAAAAAGAACAACTGTACCTTTTCAAATTATCAACCGCATGTATATTTGCTCCTTTCCTTACTAAAAACTCCACCATTTCTTCTCTCTTTTCAATTATAGCAAGTAACAGTGGTGTGAGGTTATCCTGTAAAACAGGGAAAACCATTTCTAATGTACACAGTTAACCTATTTTTAAACTGAATTTAAACTCTGAACTGAAACATATAATTCAGAAGGTAAATAAAAGGGAGCCTCCTCCTCATCCCCCTGTCCACCTTCTTTCTCTTTAATATGCTCCTCCTCTGGGCCTTCCCTAGTGATCCAGTGGCTAAGACTTGAGCTCCCAATGCAGGGGGTCTGGGTTTCATTTAGCTACTAAATCAACTGCATATTTTAGGAACAATACTGAGGCAGAAATATATATTACCTGTAGCATTCATAACCTGTCCAAGGATGACCAAGAGTAAACTCATAAGGTTTACAGACAGTCCAGTGGGAATATTATTCTCTATATGAACATGCAGACAGAAAAATTTTTTTTTTTCTTTCAAAAAACCAAATGTGGGAACCATGTTTTACTGCTTTCTCAGAAATGTCTCCTGGAATTTAATCTTACTCATTCTCTACTCTCTCTTTTCAAAGACTTTTCTTGATGACTCTCATGTGATTACCTCCAGACCTCCAGGAGGAAGCTTCCGCAATCCAATTCTGGTCTTTGTCTTGCTTTACTGCTCTTAGTTAAAGATTACAAGATAAGTTACCAATAAAAACACGCTCAGCATTTTCTTGGGCAGTTGCTCTTCTGCAAGCTCTCCCTGCTAGCTCTCTCCTAATTTTGTGTGTTTCTGAGAATTATTCAGTGCGAAACCACCACCATTAACTTAAAAATTCTAATTCGAAAAATTCAATCCCATTCTTAAGAGATCCTTTCAAAATATGAAATCGATGACTACTTAGATTGTCTTTAAAATCTTGAAATATTTATCAAAATAAACTATAAAACAAAAATTGGAAACTCAAATGCTTATGGAGGAAAAGCTGGTGAACTGAGTAAGTGAAAAAGCCAGGTGAGGCCAGTAAACCCAAGAACACATGACCCATATCAAAGGGGTGGCCTTGCATCTTGACCAAAGAGTAGGACAGGCGAGGGGGACCAGATTTGGTTTTTGGAGAAGCCTGAACTGCAGACTTCTGCATGAGTCTCCTAAATTTTAAATGTTGACTCAGTGTGTCAACTAAACGAAACATACCCAAGGGCCACATCTGGTCTACGGCCCACTTGTGGTTTTACGTTGACTGTTTCCAAACAGGTGGATATAAAGCAAATACTTGTATGTGAAACCTTGTCTTTCTTTAGTATCATATGTTTCACAAAAAACTTGGGTCCCAATATGTAATAAATATGGCTATTAAGACTCATAAGTCAATTAAAAATAAATTCTTTTAAAAAGAGTCATAACTCACACATCAAGAATGTTTCTACTGTCTGTTGAAACTACAATCTGTCTCCAGAATTCCTCTAGATTGTTGATCAAATGGATAATGAGGTCCTAATACTGCTGAAACTAAATTATTAAAATAATTCCCATCTGTACTGTTACTAACTTCATGGGTTTTAAAGCTCTCATCTGCTTATGCCAGGGATCACCAAATCTAACAGACACACTGCAAGAGTCTGTCCTGCAGATGACACCAAAAAAGGCTCATGAGTTATTATTACTGCAGTCAGGAAAACCCTGTTGCTAACAAACATCTGTTGACCTAATGACCTAATGATCATAAAAGAAGGTGCAAAATCCTCAAAGGCTCAGACTCTACAGATGAAGTGACTTCGCCATGAGCAAATCTCTAAAGACGTCTGGAGTGCCACTGAATGATTAGTGGTTGGAAGGAAAAGGAGTTATTGTTCAAACCAAGACATTTCCAATACTATTTTTTTAACTTCTCAGTCACAGGGGCAGAGAAAATGTCAAGGCTAATATTGTTGGAAAGGAGGGAGCTGTTGGAAGTACCTAGCATTTATCAAACTCCAGCTCTTCTAGAGATTACTTTTCTTTCAGATAGGTGCATTTAGAAATTACACTTATTCACTCCATAGTTCTTCATCAAGGATTGTATCAGAATCTCAAGGAAATAATTCTAAATACACACGTCCAAGCTTTCCTTGATTTATTCAGCCAAAATCTTCAGAGAACAGCCTACGCTTATAAATTTTTTAAAATAAGTTTTCCCAAGTGATTGCAGCTCACCAGCACAATCTAGCAAGAATAAGTGCAGTAACCACAGCAGTCTCATCTCTTTACCCACAAGGCCAATTCCTTCTATTACTTGAGGATTTGAAAAAAAAGAAAAGTGTAAGAGATAAGAGTCATCAAAACTGAAAATTCTGTCATTTTCCTCAGTAAACAGGGTTAGAACAGAGACTGGTAAACTCAAAAGGCAACCTGATCTCATTATTTATAGACCTCTTACTTTCCACCAAGACATTCTAGATTGGAGCACAGAGTCTAGACTCTTATCTAAGTGGCTGTTTCTGCCAGAACAGGATAAGATGTCAGTTAATTATTTGTTCTTCTCTCTTATTTCCCACTTAATCGCCACCTGTTCAGTGCCAATCTGATTTCCTCAGTCTTCCTAAAACTGGTATCTAGGCAAACTGACAATTCACTCACTCTCTTTCTTAAAATAACAACTATTATCCCTGAAAACTGAAAAGCACCTTACAGAAATATATAAACTGAAGGGAATAAAAAGCAAAAACTAAAACTTCGGGATTCCGTGGTGGTGCAGTGGCTGGGTCTCAGTGCTCCCCGGAAAGGAGGCCTGGGTTCAAGCCCTGGTCAGGAAACTAGATCCTGCATGCTGAAACTAAGCCCAGCAAAGCCAAATAAATAAATATTAAAATAAATACATCCTCTTCTTGGTATTCCCCAATTGCCAAAATTCCAACTTCACTTGCATTTTTCACTTGCTTGCTCCTTTTCCTTTCCTTTTACCCTCTTAAGACTTGGGCTGTGAGAGAGAAATCATGTTTATATAAATCATTTTTCATAAAATGGGAATTTGTTAACAGCAGCAAGATTTCTATTATGTTGTAAAATGCTTTTGTTATGTTTTAATTTTAAGACCAAGTCTACTTCAGAGGGAAATTTTGTTTCACTGTGTTATTTTAGACTAGGGGAAAAAAAAAAACAACTTGAGTGGGGGAATATATTTGGAAAAGTTCTGCCTTTAACAAGTGTAGTGTTACCATAAATATCTGCCATAAACACATGTATGAATGCTTTGCTCTCTAATACTTCTTTAGAAATATGTATAAAGTGAAATCTTAGACAATTTGGTTCTTTCAAAATACTTTCACTCAGGGAAGGCTGCAGCTTCCAAACACGGAAAACTGAGCCCACCTGTAGAGTAGAGGGAGTTCCTGGTGGGGCTGCAGCTGCAGGATGTCATGTGTGTCCTGGAGAAAGAGCAGGAGGGGCGGGTTCGCCATCACCAGCTCCACATGCACAGCTGCAGCCCTACCGAGCAGCTCCCCGGGGCTGAGCGCAGGAGACCCTGAGTTCTACATCACAAACCAAGCGGTCACCAGCGCAAGTGAACACCCTTGCTGGGAGTCAAACATGACCTGACCCTCTTGGCCAGATCTCAGAACTGGGGTCCTGGAGGGCTCAGGACTCCAGGCCTGCTGCCTCCCAGGCCCACTTGCACTCACCCAGCTCCCCTTCATGGGCACTGGGTCTCCTTCCTCCTCCCACCCTCCCCAAGCGGCACCCACCCATTCCCTGAACCCCTGGAAGCAGCCACTCCTCACATCGCTTCACTCCCCCCAGGCCTTCATCATCTGTGGGCTCTGAGCCTACCACCCACTCCCGGGCATGTTCTGATGGGAAATCTTCCTCTGGGATAGACAGCTGGCTGGGAAACAGAGCTCTGCCCTTTCTGTGGACACAGACACACATCCCCCACCCCTGCAGTGGCTTTGGAGTTGTTTCCATGGTAACAGAGCTTGCCGGACACTCTTCAGTTTACCTATTTACATGCTGTTATAAATAAAACAGTTGTAGACTAAAAAAATGCTTCACAAATATTTTGTAAAGAGTTATACCTTGTTCCTGGCTTCTATATTGGCGTC
>SJYV01052395.1:62618-97658 GCA_006410875.1 Neotragus pygmaeus | reverse complement strand
AGGAGGTAGTTTACTTTTAGTTCTGTAAATGAAGTTTTTTTTTAATACCTACGAATGAAAAAGAGCCAGGATCAAATTCAGTTTCCCTTGCCTCCAAGTGGAGTGTCCTTTCCACCAGACCCAAACTGCATCTGGATGGATGGTGTTGCTCTGCAAACAAGTATCATTGCTGTGGATTTAGCTGTTTTGTAACCACTTTTGTTGTTTTTTGTTATTGATTCACTGGATGAAAGAAAGCAGGATAAGTACCCAGGTGGAAGAAGACAGCCCTGGGCCACACAGCTGGTGGAAGGCTCCCTGAGCCAAGCTGGAGGTGAATGCCACCAGTCTGCTGTGTCCATGTCATTGTCAAGACAGAACTGTGACCACTACTCTCAGTAAACGTCACCTCCTGGAAACCTCAGAAGCTCAGGATTCCCTCACCATTGATGTCAGGAGCCTCTTGATGAAAATGAAAGAGGAGAGTGAAAAAGTTGGCTTAAAACTCAACATTTAGAAAACTAAGATCATGGCATCTGATCTGNCCTTCAAATGCAAGGGGTAGAAATACACACAGAGAAATATATGAAGAGGCTTAATTCACTTTTTAAAAACCATTTTAAAAACACTTTCAAATGTTTTCCTCGTCTTTGTTCCTCCAGGTAGCCCTGCGGAACAGAGCAGGAAATTACTTTTAAGTCACTCAACAGATGAAGATGTCTGAAGTCAGAGAAGAGATCCTGACAAACGGGATCCAGACCTCGTGGCCACAGTTGCACGCTCTTTGCCTGTTGCAGGCTGCCTTCAAGAAGCTGCAGGCAAACTCCTGACTTCTGGAGGCAGGACAGCCCATCCTCTGCAGGGTGACCCTCCTGGGGTCTCGAGACTCCAACATCCTTCTGAAGCATCTGGTCCTCTCTCCCGTGGAGCCATCAGCTCTCAGGGCTCTGACAGCTCAGCTCTCCAGCAAAGGACCTAGTACAGAAAGCGAAGCTTGTCAGCAGCTTCCAACCCAGAGAGAGAAAATAACTCATCCTTGCCAGTCCCTGGTCCTCATCCCAGGGGCTCCCGATGACCGCCTGGTTGGGGCCCACTTGGCTCCACCCGCCCTGCTGTTTCCACTCAGGGCCCATGCCCATGTGTGTGCGTGTGTGACTGCACACTTGCGCACACAGATCTGTGACCTCCACATCCCAGTCACCATACACTTCCTTCCCCCCATTGAGGGACCTGTGCAAATTCTGATTAAAGCAGGAAGCCCACCGGCCCAGCCGCCCAGACAAGAGTTTCTATTTTTACTCAACTTTGTTTTCAGATCAGATCCTAGAATCCACTTCAACTTCAAACCTGCGTCCCTCAGGTCCCAAAAGGAAGGCTCGGAGCAGTCGTTAAGCATGGGTTAAATTAGAATAGCAAGTTAAAATGCAAAATATCTCAGTTTAAATTTTAGGTGTGTGTGTTTGTTCATATGTGTGTATGTGGGTGTATACATAAGGTGTATGCGTATATATAATATATAAAATACATATACTTAGTATATGAAATATTATATGTAATGTGTAATATATTGTTATCAAAATATAATGATAAACAATATAAATAATCATCATAAATAATCATCATGTTATGTATAACTATAAAGATAGAATCTAAATTCATTATATAATATATAACTATACTATCTATTAGATATTGGATAATTATATTATATATTAGTTATTATATGATAAATATGCACATGTGTGTACATGTTATATATTTTATATATAAATCAACATGAGTTTGAGCAAACTCCAGGAGGTAGTCAAGGACAGGGGAGCCTGACGCACTATAGCCCATGGGATTGCAAAGAGTCAGACATAATTGAACAGCAAGAAATATTATATATTTTATATGTGAATAAATATATAGTTTATACTTTATAGTTCTACTTCTGTTTCTAAAAATATTTAACACAAACCACATCCCTCTATGCACTGGCCACGTAGCATTTGTGTATGTTCCAAGCTAAGTCACTTCAGTTCTGTCCAGTTCTTTGCAGCCCTCTGGGCTGTAGCCCGCCAGGCTCCTCTGTCCACGGGATTCTCCAGGCAAGAATACTGGAGTGGGTTGCCATGCCCTCCTCCAGGGGATCTTCCTGACCTAGGGATCGAACCCGTGTCTCCTGCAGCTCCTATCCTGGCAGGCGGGTTCTTTACCAGTAGTGCCATCTGGAAAACTGGCATCTCTGTGTCCTTCTGTCTAGTGCCGTCCCCTTCCTGTGACCCTCACAGACGGCTGAGCTCTCTGCTCTGTCAGTTCCTTTTATCATCACAGAGAGAAGCGCGGTTCCTCCCTTTGGGACCTGCCTGACTTCAGTGTCCTGGCCTCTCCTGCCTGGGCTGACCCTGTTCCTACAGAGTGCGTTTCTGAGCCCCAGACCCTAGTTCATTTTAAGCTTTTTGAACACAAAGAGTATTGGTCTCAGTCCATCTGGGAACGCTGCATATTCAAAGTTCTGGATTATTTGGATAAAAAATGAAACAGAATAAATTCACCCACTGCCTAAAAACATCTGGTCCCTTTTAATGAAAACCTACCACTTGGCTGTCTGGCAACAAGTCTATTTGTATCCAACGTGTATCCTGAGAGTTCTTTTAATTTTTTTTTTTTTTTTCATTTCCAGCTGCAAACCCACATGAGAAGTAGACATGCTCTTTCATGTAATTCTTCACTGAAAATGATCTGAAACTATTTCCCAACTAGTCTGAATCCATTCTGAATATTCAAGGGACATTTCAAAGACTTGAACCAAAAAACTCCTCCAGTACCTGAAATTGGTGTCTGCATTTTTACAAGTGTCATGAAGAGCACAAATCCTATAGATTGAGACCTTCAACCATCAGGAAGTCTGTGTTAGCTGCCTGATTCCCTCAGAGTCCTAGTCGAATCTTCTAAAGTAAAAGGCATTAAGATTGCTAAGTCTCCTTCCACGTGCCAACATTCCCAGCCTTTGGTGATGGATACAAGTAATGCAAAGGGCTTCTAACGCTACAGTTTAACATTTGTATTAAACGTTACTGCTTTCAAAGCATTTCAGATATCTCATCCCTCTTGACTCTGGACAAACTTCTGAAGTAAGCAGAACAGATAGCATCCTCTCTGCTTTGAAAAAGAGAAAACTGAAACAAGAAAGATGAAATAATTACAACTTCTCTCTAAGACAGAGGCAGAGTTCTCCTTCGACCTACCCCTCTGCTCAAGGCACTCTGATGGGTAAAATATTAGCGGAGAATAGCAGTAAGACGCCACCTTCTTCGGGGCTCTGGGATTCTTGGGAGCCAGATGTAGAATTCAACAGGCAAGAGAAGTGGAAGCAGGACACCAGCTGGGTTTGGAGACAGGTCCACTTCCAGATGTGAAAGGAATCAGGTGCCCCTCCAAGTCCTGTGTCTTGATGCCAGAGGCCAGGTGATGTCTTTTCTTGTCTAAAAAGGAGCCTGAAAACCAAAAATGGTTGCCAATTCCATCTTCTACAATGACTTTTAAAAAGAGGGAGAGAACACAGAACAGTCTGTGACAAGAAACTACACCAAGATGCCCACGAGCCCATTGTAATTGGAGTAGCAATGTCACCAAGAGTATACAGACAGAGTCCCTGAATGACAGTTGTAAGGTCTGGTTCTGGACAGGCGAAGGCAGTGGAAGCTCCACAGGGGGAATAATCAGAAAGGGATGGAAAGAGAGAATAATTAAAAAGCATTCAAAATGACTGCAGAGCAAATTATCAGAAGAAGCTAAGCATCATTTGATGATGAGGCACATGAAGTACATGATCGGAAGGGATGTTCACTCAAGACAGAGTTAATTCTGCAGACTATGACTTTCAGGTGAATATGGACAAGATGTTCTAAAGGATAAAAACTCAGCTTTTGTTACAAAGATATTCTTAAAACAAGCCTAAATTGCAGATTATCTAAACCACTAGATACTAAATTGCTACATAAAAGAGCCAATTACAAATTTGAGGAAGAAAAATATAGATGTTGCTTTTTTTTTTTTTTTGGATGTAGTAGATGCAGTATTGGTTTCTTTTTGCTGCATAAAAATTATCACCAATTTATCTGCCTAAAATGACACCTTGTTACTTACATGTCTGAAGATCAGGAAAGGGTGTCTCTGCTGATTCTCTGCTTGGGGTATCTCACAGCAAAAACAAGGCGTTTGGAAAAGAATCCCCATCCAAGCTCACTGGGGTTTGTTGGCAGAGTCCGATTCCTGGTCCCCATTGGTAAAGGTCCTGTCTACCTGCCGGCCATCAGCTGAGGCCGCTCTGTCCTTGTGGAGGCCACTAGACTTCCTCCTTCCTCCACACCAGCGATTGTAGAGCAAGCCCCTCCCGTGCCTCGAATATCTCTTCCTATCCTGCTAACACCAGAGAGAAGCTCTGTGCTTTGAAAGGACTCAAACAATGCTATTTGGTCCATTTAGATAATTGCCGTTTCACTCAATCGTTCACAACTTACATCCTTTTCAGAGGCTCCACCCACAGTCAAAGAGGAGAGGATTTCACAAGGGTGAAGGGTCATAGTGGGCCTTTCTTAGAACTCTGGATCCCAAATATGGGTCAGACTTGAGGTTGGAAAGAGAATCAGTGAAGTGGAAGACAGGACGAACAATTCATTTGAGAACGTAGCACACACACACACACACACACACACACTCCCATAGTTTATTATTTTGTAATGAATACTTAGGAAATCAAAAACATTTTCCACTTATTTTCCCAACAATGGAAGAATGTCTCCAACATTCTTTTAATAAGAATCCCAGAAGAGAATGAAGGGAATGTCAGAGAGAGAATAGAAATAATTCTTGATTTTTATAAGGATGTCAAGAAATGTAAAATTTTTATTTAGAAAGTATACTTAGTATAATAAATAAAAATAAATTACCTCCAAAGAACTACAGTTAGACTGATAGCATACTCCCTATTATGAATAATAGATGTCAGTGAGTACACCTGGGCAGAGGCCTCATACATTGGTCTAGACCAGTGTGTTCAATTAAATGCTCAAGCAAAAGTAACAGCATCTAGAAATGTCTAATTCAGGTGAGCAACCAAGAAGGGGACAAAATAACACAGGGAAGGGAACTGTGATCAAAGAATCACTGCTGAGGAGCCACGAACCTATTGAAATGTGGAACCCAAAGTGGGTGTGTTCACATCAGAGAACACATTTGACATTATCAACTTTGAACACTTGAGAGTAATACAATGAGGAGGAAAGGAGTTCAAGAACAATAGTATGTTTACCTTACTTGTCCATCAGCAGTGTCAAAATTTACACATGAAGTTTTTAAAAAGTATGAAATAAAGGTATTTTCTTACACATACTCACTATGGGAGATTTCCACCCCCAGGACTCACAGCCTCATCCGAGGGGCTGGGAAAGTGTACAGGTCAGTGCGTGGGAAAGACAACCAGGCAGAGTGTGTGGCTGAACAGAGCGAGGACATACGCTGAGTATACTTGTGCTCAACTCATCCTTCAAAGAAAATCACCTCTCATTGTAAAGGGCCAAAAATAAACCTCTAAACAACAATGATATGGTCAGAAGAAATATTCAATGAGTAAAGCAAGCAAGGTCAGGAGGAAATACCAAATAACTTTATTCATAAGCGAAAAATAGAGTTACGTATGTCAGTGATACACAGGTCTCTTTGAAAGAGGAGAAGTCTGTCTTAAGCGGGGAAAAGATGCTGTAGCAAGCCATCAAACCAGGAAACAACAGTGCAAAAAAGAAAAAGATAAAAATAGAAAGCAAACACAAAGACAGTAGAAATAATTCCAAGCGCATGAATCCACAGCAACAATAAATGCAATGGTCCTAAACTAAGCTACTGGAAGAGAGATGATCAAATTGCATGATTGATAAAATTAAAATACAAAATATCAAATGGTAAGTTTTGCCTCATGGATATTAGACACATGTACAGTGATATAAAAATATCAATATTAGGAAAATTAGATTAAAAATGAATCTTATGTAATAATGAAATTAACATTCCACTACCAAGAATTTGTACAGTCATATGTTTTATGTCCCTGAAACCATAATGTCAAAATATATAAAGTATAAAAAAGTGAATTATAATCATAGGAGGAGATTTTAGCCTAGCTTCCTCTGAAATGAAAAGCCAAGAGAGCCAACAAAAGTTTGTCAAGTCTAAAAATTTAGCTCCTTACTTTCTTTCCTGATTGGCACAGAACTGCATGATTCTAAAAGTTCTACCAGTCAATCCTAAACAAAATCAACGCTGAATATTCATTGGAAGGACTGGTGCTAAAGTTTAGGCTCCAATACTTTGACCAACTGATGCAGAGAGCTGATTCCTTGGGAAAGATCCTGATGCTGGGAAAGACTGAAGACAGCAGAAGAAGGGGACGACAGAGGATGAGCTGCCTGGATAGTATCACCAACTCAATGGACATAACTTTGAGCAAAGTTTGGGTGGTAGCAGAGATCAGAGGAGCCTGGCATGCTGCAGTCCGTGGGGTCACAAAGAGTCAGACACGACTTAGCGACTGAACAACAGCAACAACAGTTCTAGCAATTTTAACCATTAATCTGTTAGTTAAAGGTGCCAACATAAACGCATAGAGGATGGCACTAGTCTAAAGCTGGTGTCGAAGTAAGAAGATGCAGCCAGCACAGTGCTCCACTTGTGAGGATAAAGCTGTCCAGGTCTTCTGAGGGCACAAATGTGCCCAGTTTTCGGTGAAGCAGCCACCTCGGGTGAGGGTCCTGCCAGGTGCAGGAAGCCGTGCTTTTTTTTTCAATCCTAATTTTGTTCGATGTAACTTTTCATGGGGCTTTCCTGGTGGCTCAATGGTAAACAATCTGCCTGCAAGGCAGGAGGCTCGGGTTTTATCCCTGGGTCAGGAAGATCCCCTGGAGCAGGGAATGGCAACCCACTCCAGTATTCTTAGCTGGAGAATCCCATGGACAAAGGAGTCAGGTGGGCTACAGTCACTGGGATCCCAGAGTTGGACACCACTGAGGGACTAAGCACACAACTTTTTGTAAGTTTCCATATATTTTCTCCATTGCCAATAATTTATATCCATGAACTGTCTGTGTCCCTCCTTTAATGAATTATCATCTGGTAATGACAGACTCTGCAAAGATTGACTGTAGACCAGGCGTTCTCCGTGAGTCTCAGAGGATCCATAACCCACAAAACCCAGCCCTTGGACCTCACGAGCATATAAGGGGCAACAACTATAAAAGAGTTTGTAACAACAGCACTGCTGACCATCAGAACAAATGCCAGTGTAGCACTTACGGGTGTTCCAGGCGGTCCATCCACACAGCTGCACTGTAGCAGGTGCTGGCATCCCCATCCAGCCGAGGGCCCACCCCGCACCTCGGAGGGCTCACCCCACACCTGCTGGAGAACTGGGATGCCCACAGCCATGCCTGCACCCCCCACACAGCTGCCACTCGGGCTTGGGGGCCTGTGGCCCTGAGCTCACAGGACCCGATGCTAGGGGCTTGATGCTTTGCTCTTCTTGCCCTGAAATTCTTAACTATTTTTCTGGGAATGTGAGCTTTGAAAGACAAGTTGGTCCAGCAGAGCATCTGCCAGGGCCTTGGAGCCTCAGCTCAGGCTTGTCCTGCTTCAGCCACTTTTGAAGCCCTTGAGAAAGGCTCCTGGCTGCCTGACCCTGACCCCCTGGCTCACTGGACCCAGCCTGGCTCCCCCACAGCCCCGGTCCAGACTTCACTGCTCCGGGGGCCCAGGCAGGGTCACAGGTGGGAGCCGTCCCACCTGGGGGCTGCCCCATTTGTTGCTTTTGGAGGCACCTTGCCAGTCATGCACCCTGACCAATCACAGAAGGTGGGGGGCAGGTATAGGCCCTTGAGGGGCACGGAGCGTGAGACTACACTGCCGGGGATCGGAGGTGATGGGAGACAGCCTGCTGTCTGTGAACCCCGGGTGGCAGAGTGGAGGTCTCAGGCACCCCCAGAGTCTGCCCTCACCTCACAAAATGCCTACTCCCGAAGGAAGAACAACATTAAATTACAAATGAAGAATTTCACATCAGGTCAAGGGAGAGCTACCAAAAAAAAAGAAAGAAAATATATTTTAATACCTCTAATTTCTCAGTTTTTTCCTGTTTTTAAACAGCCGTCCCACTTTTATTTTACACTGGGATATTTAAACTAGCTACCTCCTTCTCTATGCTACACTACAAAAGACCTTTAAAGTCACTGGATTTATCTCTTCTTCCACATTTTGGACAGTTCTGTCATTCAGAGCCACATTGGATGAGTCAAATCACTGAATAAGCACTTATCCTCTGGGTTTTCTCTTCTCCAGGTAAAGATGTTCACTTCTCAAAATGTCATCATCTTAAGGTGACCGTAGGCCACTGTGACAAGGTCTTTGGATAGGACATCTCAACCAGTTTAGATCATGCCAGGTTATTTTCACACTAGTATGAAAATGTGGGGAAAAAGTAAAACTTAAAGACAGATGGAGTTCAAGGTAACTCTTCCTGGGAGTGAAAAGTCACAGACACCAAGATTTGAACATGAATGAGAGAAAAATGTCTTCAGGACACCCCCAGAGCAGCTTGTGCATGCATGGCCCGGGGTGGAGGTGGGGGGTGAGTTGTCTCTTGGGACAGCTGCTGATGAGGGGCATCCTGGAGAGGAAGGCCCCCTTGCTGCTGGACTCAATGGCCTTATAACTCTGAGGTCTAGAAATAAGTGCAATTACTGTGAAATTACATTTACATGAGCAGACATATTCAACTAGGGTGAAATATATCCTCCTGCCTTTTAATCACTAACATATCTAATACTTGGAAACTCTGCTGTGTCTATATCCACAATTGATTACGTAAAGCTAGTTCAAAGACATTGATGAACAATAGGGAAAAGGCACTATTAAGACCTCTGCAGATCTGAGCTGGGGTTGCAGGGAAGATTGTTAGTTATGAGCAAAAGCTAAAGAAGGAGCAACAGGAAAAGTTAGAGAAAGACATCCTATAAACTTTAAGTGGGCTTCCCAGGTGGCTCTAGTGGTAAAGAACCTGCCCGCCAATGCAGGAGACATAAGAGACTCAGATTTGATCCCTGGGCCAGGAAGATCCCCTGGAGGAGGGAATGGCAACCCACTCCAGTGTTCTTGCCTGAAGAATCCCATGGACAGAGGACCCTGACGGGCTATAGTCTATAGGGTCGTAAGGAGTTGGACACGACTGAAGCAACTGAGCACGCGTGCACACAACCATTAAGTATTTCATAAGTTGTGTTAAGTATCAACACTCATATATTACTCCATGGTTGATGAATTCTGGAAATAAGTACTTCTCTTCTGCCCTCTCCTTCACCAACAGAAATATCTATTTCATCCTCAGACTTACATTTTCTTAGCAAAAAGCCAAGAATACAAAAGTGATCACTTTTCTGGCAATGCATGTCTGCAATAAAAGAAAGTTAGAAAGGAAGTCAGATCTGCATGCTTGAGGTTGCTAAAATCCACTTCATGTTGATTAATGCACCGAAATTACCCAAGATCAGCTCACTAGGGAACATCTGTCATAGAGCCAAGGTAAGTGAGACCTTTCAGGACCTGCTAGATGCCAAATATGCAAACTANAGATCTGCATGCTTGAGGTTGCTAAAATCCACTTCATGTTGATTAATGCACCGAAATTACCCAAGATCAGCTCACTAGGGAACATCTGTCATAGAGCCAAGGTAAGTGAGACCTTTCAGGACCTGCTAGATGCCAAATATGCAAACTAAAATTGCTGTAGGGTTCAACAGTGCTGGAAATCTTTGCTTTTAATTTCTTCAAGAAGTTACTTTGTGAGCAAAGTACATGAAATTTTGCTAATCGAGACCCCTTCCTTTGAAGGTAGCCCATGATATGGCATTCTATTACTTTGATGTCTCCCCATGTATGCTCCAAGGTTTGATCTGATAACGACTTTGCACCCATTATCATGCAAATTCCACACACTGAGCAGCATGCTAAGAGAGACACAAAGCTGTCTGTGTCAAAAGGTTTGAATAAACGCTAAGTGTCATTAGCAGGGTCTCTCCTTCTTCCCAGTCAATTCCCAGAACCCTGATTTCTTTTCAATCTTTCTTTAAAAATGATCTCATCCTGATCTAATGATGCTGATTCACAGACACGGTGAGGTAATGCACTTAAGATAATGCATCATCTCCACGGCTCACACAAGTATGAATATTAAGCAGAATTTCAGTACAGCATTAACTTTTACTGTAACAAGAAATTGCAAACTAACATCCCAGTGCAGCCACCAGCACAATGCCACACTGACAAGATGACATTAGGAAATATCAGAGAAAATGCCTTTTCTTCATATTATAGAATGTCACCTAACTTCATAGCTTCCTCATTTAGAAGAGAGGGGGTAAATAACAGTGTTTAGGTAGTAAATTACAATGTTTTTTATGTAAAAAGCAATGTGTAAATCTTCATAACCCAGTGATAAACTAGATTTTTTTTTTCAGGCTACCCTTTTCGAAGCACAAAGAGTTTGAATTTATGGATAAATGTATCAAAAGTATCTTTGAAACATCTGACTATAGAATGAATCTTTACTGGTCCTAGTAATAGACACCAGACTCTCAGAGAAGTCTTTCACACTTTATAGCTGCATTCAGATCACATTGTGTGTATTCATGGCACAAAGGGATATTTCTCCTTCAATTTTATATGTATAACTATTATACTCAATGTGCTTTCTCAAAATATGTGAACATGGATTGCAATGAAAAGAATAGAGATTGGGAAAAGTGTAGGTAAATGGAATTGCAGATGTCAGAACTCAAGTGGGGTCTTGGAGTCATCTTCTCTAGCATCCCTCTTTCATGGGTGATGAAATTAAGACCTAGAGATGATAAATGGTGAGAAGATGTAATCATGTGTTTGATCCCCTCACATACTAATTGTAGGGCACAATTAGTGATAGGGTTACGCTGATGAATGCAGCTTGGTTCTCTTCCTCAAATAGCTTTCAGTGTAGCAGGAAACTCCAACATGTAAACAACTGATTGCACTGGAGACAGAAAATACAAGTGCTATGAGTGAAGTGCTGTGGGACCGCAGGAAGAGCAACTCATGGCGAAGTGGAGAGAGACAGAAAGTTGGAGGTTAAGTGGAAACTGAGAGCCTGAGTGGAACGGCAATGATGGGAGAAGGCAAACGAGAATGCAGGGTGGACCGAGGTGCCAGCATACAAGACGCAGAGAAAAGATGGCCTTGGGTACGTGCCATGGAGGGGGCATGGTGGAGAGTAAAGTGGCCAGGAGTGAAAAGTCACCAGTTGGCAGAATCTTTTCAACCAGTTTGGTTAGAAGAATTGTTAGGAGCACAGCAGAGCCTGCCAGGTATTTCAAAGCTATTTACTAGTCTGGAGGGGGCTTTCATGAATTTTTGTATAATAAGATGGTTTCATTGGTAAAACAGGAAAAAAGCCAAGATGTAGAGGGGTGCTCCACCATCAAAAAGAATAGCATACTGATGCAGACACTGTGGCCACCTGATGCGAAGAGCTGACTCATTTGAAAAGACCCTGATGCTGGGAAAGATTGAAGGCGGAGGAGAAGGGGATGACAGAGGATGAGATGGCTGGATGGCATCACCGACTCAATGGGCATGAGTTTGANCCACCTGATGCGAAGAGCTGACTCATTTGAAAAGACCCTGATGCTGGGAAAGATTGAAGGCGGAGGAGAAGGGGATGACAGAGGATGAGATGGCTGGATGGCATCACCGACTCAATGGGCATGAGTTTGAGTAAACTCTGGGAGTTGGTGATGGACAAGGAGGCCTGTGGCATGCTGCACCTGGTCTGTGGGGTCACAAAGAGTTGGGCACGACTGCATGACTGAACTGAACTGAACTGAACTGAAAGATACTTATTTTTTGTTACGCTTTCTAGGTTACAAATCAAGATCATGCATACCATTTCATTTGACCGTCTCATTTTATCTGGGAGTGGAACAAGTATTATTTTAATTGTAAAGATAAACAAACAGTGCCTTTATGAGTTTTCTGACTTGATTAGAAGCAGGTTTTGTAGACCAAGACCAGTGATCTTTCAAATATATATTAAATCTCAAAAATTGCGTATATTTATGCATTTATTTATTTTGCATGATAGTGATAGTCATTCACTTGTGTCCAGCTCTGCAACCCTATGGACTAATAGCCTGCCAGGTTCCTCTGTCCATGGAATTATCCAGACAAGAAAGCTGGAGTGGGCTGCCATTTCCTTCCTTGCATAAAGATGCACGCAGAAGGTCAGAGTGAAGTTTCAAATGGCTAAGAACCTAGAGTTGTTTGCGAGAAGAGTCTCCAGGCTGATGAGCACTGTTATCCCTCTGCAGGGGGCTCTCCTCTCCCACCCTGCACCCTTCACTTAGCCCTGGAAGCCTGGCTTTCATCCTGTGCTTTCAGCNTTGTTTGCGAGAAGAGTCTCCAGGCTGATGAGCACTGTTATCCCTCTGCAGGGGGCTCTCCTCTCCCACCCTGCACCCTTCACTTAGCCCTGGAAGCCTGGCTTTCATCCTGTGCTTTCAGCGACTGATAACCCCCCGGAGATCAGATCCAGGGGCCTTTTCTCTGTTCCCATCTCTTTGATCTCAGCAGCCTTTAAAGCTAGTCACATCTCCATTTCCTCTCCTTGAGGCTGGACTGGTTCCTTCACTTTCAGAGCTGAGTTGGCCATTTTGTACCCAACGTCCCACTTCTCTGGGTGGTGGTTTAGCCGCTCAGTCAAGTCCGACTCTTGCAATCCCATGGACTATAGCTCACCAGGCTCCTCTGCCCTTGATATTTCCCAGGCCAGAAAACTGGAGTGGGTTGCTGTTTCCTCCTTCAGGGGATCTTCCTGACCCAGGGATCGAACCCAGGTCTCTTGTATTGCAGGCAGATTCTTTACCAACTGAGCCACCATCTGCCTTTTGGTCCCCCTTGTGGACGACACCAACCTCTCACCAGAGCTTACCTGTGAGTCTGACTTTCCCTGAGGATGTGAGCCTGTCTCTCTCTCCTGTTCTGAAAACTCTCCTTGGTGAACATCATTCATTCATTCACTCATTAGTTCATTCACTTATTACCTAGTTTCATGTAAATAGCTCCTCTGTGAATTTCTAGATTGACCAGGAACAAATGCGGGATGTATCACCACTTTTCTTTTTACAGAATAAACTTCTCTTTGCAACCACTGAAAACAAGCAAGCCAAGGAAAAAAAACAAGCAAAAACCTTATATAGTGTATTTTAAAGCTTTAAAGCATATATTAAGTGTTTTAAAATATGTATAGGATATTGTAAATATTAAATTTATAAAAATTTATATAATCTTTCAGACATTCTCTTCAAAATGTAATTCTGTCCCACCCCCCATAGTCTCCAACCCCTTTCTCTGCTTTTCTTTTTTCCAAAGAACTAATTATGTCTGATGTCTATCCACTACTTGTTTATGTTATGTTGTTGAATATAAACAACTCAAGGGCAGGAATTTCATCGGCTTTGTGCATTGCTATATCTCTGGTACCTTGAATTGCAACTAGTATTTTATGGATCCTCAGGAACTATATGGATGAAAGATCAAATTTCATTTGGTTGAAAGAACAAACTGACTTTGGAGAACATCCAGCCAGTGGACTTTTCTACCAGCACAGGCAGAATCAGTCACTGTCAGCCGTGCTGAGCTCACCTGTTCTTCAGCAAATCCAATGGAATGAAGTTTATGGGAGTAGAAATCCCAGCGCCGTGGAAGCAGCAGGAAAGGACTGTGGCGCGAGGTCTCTGTGATGTTGGGAGTAGAAACGGTACGCTGGACTCTGGGACTCTCTGTTCGTATCATTCCCCAATGAGGTAAAGGAAAGTCCAATGCAAACTGTGCTCAGCTTCCCAAAGACAAACCCACTTCAGGGCACCTGGTAATGACCTTGAAAAGTGCTTCTCAAAGCATCAAGTGTCAGGGAGGGTTCCTTTCCTGGTACTCCAACCAGATTTGGGCCTTCAAACAGCCTCATAAAGGCAACGGCCACATTGATTATTATTCTCTGTTGCGAAGTATTCCCACATGATTATGTTTTAAAAAGAACCCACAAATACCCAAAATTTCCTGAAAGGGTAGCTGAGCTGTAGAAAACAAAAATTTCTCACCTTTCTACAAGGAACTAACATGACTTTTCTTTGTAGTATACTAGATGACTTTTTTTTTCAAACCAGCATGTAGAATTAAGCCAAGTATTGTCTGTCTAGATATTATATCCTTGTAAAACAATTCCAAATGATAACCGTTTGACAGAGGGGCCTATAAAAATAGATTTCTGTCCCTCTCAATCATGCTGCTGCTGCTGCTGGTAAGTCGCTTCAGTCGTGTCCAACTCTGTGCAACCCCATAAACGGCAGCCCACCAGGCTGCCCCATCCCTGAGATTCTCCAGGCAAGAACACTGGAGTAGGTTGCCATTTCCTTCTCCAATGCATGAAANGTAAGTCGCTTCAGTCGTGTCCAACTCTGTGCAACCCCATAAACGGCAGCCCACCAGGCTGCCCCATCCCTGAGATTCTCCAGGCAAGAACACTGGAGTAGGTTGCCATTTCCTTCTCCAATGCATGAAAGTGAAAAGTGGAAGTGAAATCACTCAGTCGTGTTCGACCCTTAGCGACCCCATGGACTACAGCCTACCAGACTCCTCCGTCCATGGCAGTTTCCAGGCAATAGTACTGGAGCGGGGTGCCATTGCCTTCTCCATCTCTCAATCACAGTTAAGCACAAACGCACTACTTGATTAATGATTGTTGTCTTTAAAAGCAGCTCTCAAATCAGATAGGATAGGACCTTTATCATAGACACTCAGTGTTAAACAGCTGGTCTTCTGCTGTGATTGTCCTGGTGCCAACGAACTGTCAGGGCAAGGAGTGACTGCATCAGGGAGGCAGAAGAGGAGACACATGGGGTGCTGGCACTGACCCAGCCTTGACATTCACTCTCTCATCAAAGGAAGGACTCCAGTTAATTTATTAAGGTGCCCCTGATGTAACTAACCTGGCGACTTAAGAACCAAGCAAGTTCCTCCTCCAAGTCAACTCCAACATTTGCTGCAGAAAAGAACCCCCAACAAAATGATGAACCTTCTCTGGGAGCTTACAGAGACGTGATGTCTGGCTCACCCACAAATATCAATGTGTTCTTGACCTTGCTGGAAGATGAAAATAAATTAGCTAACCACAGCACAGCCGGCAGGGGAAAAGTGAAGAAGCCTGTCTCTATGTGGACATAGAAGGAGAGAGTGATAGTGGGAATATGTCCAAGAAAAAGCCAAAGAGATCATTGTAGCTTCGTTAAGAAAATAATTTATACTCAATACTTTTCAAATAATTAAATAGACATTTTTTTCCTTAAACTTCACCTCTGAGAAACTATTAATTAAATCACAATGGTGCATAAGTGGAGAAAAATAAAATTACAAATAAGTGACTCTCGTTTCTTGTTTTGTTCTTAATGGACCTACTGTGTGGAATACATTTTGGTTGGAAAGACTTGTCCTCCTTCCTGGCTACTTACAAGAACAAAATAAAAGTGTCTATAAGGTTCCCATGTGGGACTATAATCAGGGTCTTCTTCCTTTTACCTTGTCTTTTTTTTTTTTTTCTGTAAAGAAGAAAAATCTCCAGTGGAGACATATCAAGGGGATGTGAGGAGTGTGCAGAGGATGTCAATAGTGAGAGAGAAGGTGGAATGTGGTTCACTCCTTTCTGTTAGAGGGGAGGGGTGAGTTCTGGGCAGAGTGTTAGGGTCAAGACCCAGGACAGCCTGCATCCAGACCCCCTCACTGGTCCTCTCTGAGTGACACATGAGAAATCCGAGCCTTCTTGCTTCAGTGCTGGGTTGGAGCGCTCGCTCAGCTGGGACCCAGAGTCACAGATGAGATCTGTGACTTCTCTGACCACTAATCTAAGAAGGAAAACAAGGGTGGGGTTAACTGGAAGGTTGGGAGTGACACATATACACTGCTGATACTACGTATAAAATAGAACCTATTGAATAGCATAGGGAACTCAGTGCTCTACGGTGACCTCAATGGGAAAAAACCAAGAAAGAGGGGACATATGTATATGTGGGGCTCTCCCGGTGGCTTAGCAGTAAAGAATCCACCTACAGTGCAGGAGCCATGGGAGACGTGGGTTTGATCCCTGAGTGGGGAAGGTCCCCCGAACTGAGCACTCACGTAGGTATATGTATTCACTTTGCTGTACGGTAAAACTAACATGACACTGTTAAGCAACTATCCTTCAATAAAAATTAATTTAAAGTGAGGAAGAACAGGAATGCAGAGGGGCTGGCCTCCCTCGTGGTGGCCGATGTGCAGGAAGGAAGCGACACGAAGAGTATCGCCCCACTCTTCCCCACGTAAGGTACTCGGCTCCCACCACATGTGCACTGAGCTGGACCACAGAGGACGCTGCGAGGCTGAGGCTGACCGGGTACCAGAGGATGAATTCAGACAGGCAGGGTAGTTAGGGGAAGACGACCTTTCCTGTTTTGCTTTCTGTGAGGTGGAAGTCATTGGAGGAAGAGAAGAGACAGGGTCAGACTTGGTTTTCAAAGGATCCCTCGACTGACCCTCTGGGACTCAGTGGACAGTGAATCAGGACCGAAGGCGGGCGTTCGGGAGGCTGACAGAGCAACCCAGGTGGGAGACAGAGGTGCCTGGGACCTGAGCGCTATTCCCATCCCCCCCCAGCTCATCTGCAGACACCTTGGTGGCTCTTCTCTTCTGCCTGCACGGTTTGCACCCCTTACCCCTCCCCTTTGCCTCAATATCCACCCTTTTCTTCTATTCTCTTGATCACCCTACCAGTCTGCATCCATGGTAGAGCATTTACTCTTGTACTTCTTATTGAGGCATTTATTTTTAAATATAGCTCATTTTTTATGCCCAAAAAACTTGGTGCTATTAATTTCCATTAAACATTTATCCACATCACTGGCTCAGTGGACCTGAATCTGAGCATACTCAGAGCTAGTGAAAGACAGGGAAGCCTGGCGTGCTGCAGTTCATAGGGTCACATAGAGTCCAACACAACTTAGTGACTGAATTACAAAAGCAACAGCGGCATGTGTGTGTGTGTGTGTGTGTGTNAAATGAATAGATTTGAATGATTAATGGAAAAATACACCATTTTTGTCTTCATTTTGTTGAACATTTAAAATACATATTTAGAGCTTCCAATACTATTCAGATGGATGTTCTTATTGTGTTTATTTGTAACATTAAAAAAAAAAAGAACTACTCATTAAATGCTATTTCACAGGAAAATGAAAAATTAAGTAAAATAATATTGATAATAGTTGAAAATTGTCGCTTGTGCATGAATACAAAGATACAGCTTTCAAATGACTGTTGCTTTCCATCCATTTGAAACAAACAACCCCTCACGTGAACATAAGACATACGTATATAAAACAGATGCTTAAAAATATATTTAGGTGACTGCAGATGTCCTTGTGTCTACTTTCCATTCAGGTATCTAATCTTTATGGCAGTATCATTGTCTAGTTTTTAATATAATGCCAGTATCTTAATGGCAATTTTCACATTCTCCAATATAATTCTATATTGTCTTTCTATGCATTTATGGATAGATTCTGTGCAACGGCATTTAGGAAACACCAAAAAGTCATCTGTCCATTTGCACATCTAGTTCCCTGAATGTCAGTCATAGACTCCAGGGAGGTTTTGAATGAGTAACATTGACCTGATTTGAAGACATCTAAAAATTTGTTTTTTTACTGGCCACACATATGGGCACCGCTGGCTTCGGGTCGGGTCTTTGCTCCTAGACCTCACTAGGATGGTCGGTGGTCTGTTAAGCATTACCATGGGAAAGTGTAGTGGCGTTTTTGAAGCTGTTATGATCTATTGGGTCAAAGCGTGCTTCATCAATAAGACAATTTTGCTTATTTTACAGTCAGGCAGATCTGTGGGTCAGGCAAGACACCCAAAGCCTAATGAAATATTTAAGAAAGGGCTTTCTCCATGCCAACACCAATCAGTCTTACCAACCAAATGGCTGAGGCAGCTGCACGTGTTGGGATTGGGAAGGTAAGAAACGGATAATAAGACAGAATGACAAAATCATGCAAACAGAGCATTTCAGATGAAAGAAATGGGTAGACTGTGGATGAGTAATAACCCCGTGAATGTGAGGCTTATAGGGGTATTAGTGCTACAGCCTTAACCATCAGGGGATGAGCTGTGTGAGGGGACGTGGGGTGTGTATACAAGCACACTTACAAGTCTTCCGTTCTTTGGTGGAGAAATATTTGCATGGACCCTGAGACTTAGGGAACCTGAAGGTCTGTTCAAAAACACGCCTTTCTGAACCACTGCATTTGTGCAGCAATTTCTAAAGGAGAAAAAAAAAAGTTTGACAAGCCCATCTTTGTGAAAACCACTGCCAAGCAGGAAGGGCCGAGAAGGTGATTCTCTATACTCACCGTGTTCTCTGAAGAGAGACCAAGCCCCATCCGCCATCTTCTCTCTCTGCTCAGATGATTCCCCTGATATTCAACCTGCTCCTTGACCTCAGGAGCCAGGATTCAGACTCAGAAACAGGCAGAGGGACAACAAAGACACCTATTACCCACGGGGAGGAGGAAGTGAGTGCAAGGGTGGGCTGGCTCTCCCTAGCAGCAAGCTGGATCTCTCCAAGGCAAAGAGATGACCACGCTAGCAAGGGTTTCTGGCTTTCTTCCCATAAAATGGAAATGAGACATGGTCCGATCCTCAGACTCTGGCTTTCGGAAAAGCCTGTACCCTTGGCCACCCGCCCCTCCCCCCGCGTGCCCCCGCGCACATCTCCTCTACCCTCACTCTGCATTCATTCTAGCCCGGCCGTCTTATGATAAAAGAAGGATGCCACGCAGGGTACATTCAGGCGGATTGTCAATGTATCCGTACACATTCTCAGTCTCTGCTCAGTGTTCCATGACAACAAGGTGAGACGGCAGAGGTTATCCGAACAGCTGCTGCCTAAGCTGGAAATTCCAGGCATTGAGCACCATCTGTCTATACGTTCACAGATGTATAGAAGAGCCATCTATCAGCCTGCAGCCCACAGCTGCGTCCCCACCGGGCTGCTTCCTTCCCGGCGAGGAACAATGAGAGCGAGTTCTTCACTTTGTGTCACACAGAATGGCTGATTTGATTAAGTCCCCAACCCTCATTATGCTAGGTAGGGGTGTAGAATTTCAATGATAATCCATAATGCATGACCAGTTTGTCACCATGGCAACATAAATTCAAGGTTACTAGCTCAGACGCATAATTGGGTGTGCATTGAGTGCTGAAGGAGGGCTGTTAAAATTCTTGTCATAGAAAAGTAACATCCATCATACTGTCTGAAATTGCAAAGTACTCATAATCAGACAGAAAAATCCTTGGAGAAAAATGTTAATAAAATAACTATTACAGCCTAATAAAATTATTAAGTTTAACCACTGTGGTTTTCAAACTATTTCAGTTAGGAAGAATGGAATAGACATCTCATTAAACATTGAAGACTTAGGTTTCACCTCCCCCACCAATATTTGCATTGAAATATGGCTCTAAAGAATTTTTCGTCTCAGTGTGATTGATTGATCAAAATAAATCCCACATAATAAAATATACCACCACACATATTTATTTCATTTTTGTATTTCAGATTGGATTTTTCTTAGCTGTGAGAATATTTCCTTAATAAAATGCTCTGGGGGAAAACTAAATCTACTTCTCTGCTCTAAAATGTTCAGAATTAAATTATGTATGTTATTTGCTGTATCTCCCAAAGTAGATACATGAAAACGAAGGTGGAGACAAGAAAATGAAAAAGAGTCAGAAAGAGATAAGAATGCTTTACATTATCAGCCCATCCCACCATGGGTTCATTTTGGTATTTATAATTATTCATCATAGAATTTTTGCTCAAATGTAAAGGCCAATAAAAATCCAATGCAAAATAAAATGTGTACTCTGTAAAAGGATTCCATCTTGGACCAGAATGATTATGGTAATGACTTGTTTTGGTGTCTGCCTTTGCCAATGAAGTAGAACCAGGCAGACTTATAAATGAGCCTTGCATAAATGGCTGAGAATTAAGCAGAGTGTTATTGGAGGGGCACAGCATGGCTCACTGAAGGTCCGCCCTCAGTTTCTTTGATGGAGTGTAACCAATGCCTCCCCGTGTTGTTGCCTCTTTGGATTTTAATTTGAGATGCTTTGCTCTGTGGGGTTATTGACTAGGATTTTTCATAAAACATAGCCCGTTTTAAATACATTTTCTCCTTTCACTATATGACCCAGTAGTGGATACATTTCTGAAACACCAATCTATTCTTTGTTAATGAGATTCAGCTCTTCTTTAATTCTACTGAAGAATGTAAGATTCATAGACTTACGTGATAAGAGAATCCTGCCAAATAAAATCAGACATGGCCACACCAGCTTGGAAACACTGCTGTGTTTCTGCATAGACCTCTCAGGAAGAGAGACTGCTTGACCCTGCATTCATCTTCATATTGCATTTCATGCTTTCTTCTCCAGCAACACTCCAGGATATGCCCAAAGTCACTTCTTTTCCTGGATATCAAATCTGCCATCATTATAGAATAACTGAAATATTAGGTAAAGGCACAAACAAAACTAGTTTTCAGGCAGCTGACATTACACTGTATATATCATTTACCTTCTAGAATTTCTAGTGCTGTCCTCAGTTTTCTACAAAGCCAAGTGAGATTAGATGATGTTTTAAAGTGAAAACCAGAGATTTATTCTTTAAATGAAGATCACATCCCCAGGACCTTTTTCAATGCTTTTAAGTCAAAAATAAGAGAAAAGCAAGAATCAAAATCAGATGACCTAATTCAGAATATAGGTGTAATTATATATATATATATTTTTTGCATTGTGTTTAATCATCCTAATGGCTGTGTCCTTTGGAATTTTTTTTTTTAATTGAAGATACTTTGTGCGGGGCAATTTCATTTGAAATATGAAGGGGTTTTATTCTGAAAGATCTTGCTTACAAAAGTCACATCTGGAAGTATGTTCAGCCTCAACTGCACACATGTAAGTCCAATTAACATCACGAAGCCTCAGGAAAATATTCCCTGCCAGCCAGCTGAGGGGGAGGGGCGGTGGACCAAAGAAAGAGGTTTGTGTCTCTGATTTAAATACAAGTGACTTTGTGGAGAATACACAGCTTGGGCTCAAATGAACGCCCATTGTGGAGAGCACTGAGTCCACAGACAGAAGAGTTTCTGATTTGATGTTCAGGGAAGCGCCGTCGTAATCAGGAGCAAATACTGATCTCGGATGTTTGGACCAGAAGGAAGTCTCTGCAAACTGTTAGGTTGTGAGTCAAATTTAGTTTTTAAATCCTCCAAGGTAATTTAAAACTTTATTATTTGAAGTGTTTGGCTTTAGTAGAATGAAAGAAACAAACTGATCAGCACTAATATGTACTGATTCAAAACATCCTATTGACTATTATTCAAAATTCTCTATGCCGTATATACTCATTATAAGAAAAAAGCTTTTAATTAAACCAAAAGTGTAACCATCAGTAATGTGAATTTTGTCATAGCCAACATTGCATTTTCAGTTCTTCTTTTAAAAAACTGAATGGCCATCCATGTTTTTATTCATAGAATTAGAGACAGTGGAGATATTACAGTATGAGTGACTCAGGTTCATTGAGTCTCAAAATTTTCATCAGAAAATCTAGTTTCCAGATTGCAAACATGCTGCAGTTAATTTTCATTTTTAACAAGCTATTGTTAGATTTTAGTCAATCATTCCAAGCCTGAAAAGATTATGAAATGAACATATAATAAATATCTATAATAATGTATCAAACCTTTAAATAAATTGTGAGACAGGAAGATAAAAATTCTTCATGTGTTCACATTCAGAAGGAATTCTAATGCTCTAATTCTAATTAACACCAGTTAAGTAAAAGGTACGTATTAGCTGAAAAGAGTAAGCAAATACATGTATTGCTCGTGAAATCCACTATACAAACACACCAAGTCAGGCCTTCAACCTTCTCATCATTTCCTTCTGCATTTGATTGTTGTTTTTAATCACATCATACTCTGAGGCTTTTCCATTCATTGGTTAGCTTCACAAAATTCAGAAAAACTAACACCCAATATAGTTGGATATACTTGCTCTGAAAACCTGTTAAATGTGTGAAGTATATTTTTTATACATATGATGAAGACTGTTAGCAAGTTGCTTTCTGTGAGATATACTTTAGTAATATGATATTTTAAAACTTTTGGAAGCCATTATCCATAGCACTTCCAGAGGATGTGTTATATTCAAGTTAACAAAAAAATATATCCCCCAGTGTACATGCACAGATGAGTATGTGCATAATTTATTTATGCATCTATATATGATCCATTCATGTATGCAAATCTAAGAGTACCACTGCTGTTTCTCCTTTATCCTCAAGACATGTACGAACACTTGCATTTGTTTTCTTGATTCTGTGGTAATTAGGCACAAAGTTATATGTAGCAATCTGAGGACTAGCTCTGATTCATACATATCTCCATTTCTTTCAAGTTACAGTTGAGAACAAATACAAGTCGATCTTGATCTTTCATTTTTTGTGTGGCATTGAGCATGATCTCTACGACGTGGTGGGCTTCCTTGGTAGCTCAGCTGATAAAGAATCCGCCTGCAACGCAGGAGACCCCAGTTCAATTCCTGGGTGTGGAAGATCCCCTGGAGAAGGGATAGGCTACCCACTCCAGTATTCTTGGCTTCCCTGGTGGCTCAGATGGTAAAAATTCCCCTTGCAATGTGGGAGACCTGAGTTGGATCTCTGGGTTGGGAAAGTCCCCTGGAGGAGAGCATGGCAACCCACTCCAGTATTCTGGAGAATACTGGAGAATCCCATGGATAGAGCAGTCTGGAGGGCTACAGTCCATAGGGTTGCAAAGAGTCAGACATGACTGAAGCGGCTTAGAACACAATGTATGCCTCAGGATAACAAAGTGCTCTTAACTGCCATCTTAAACAATTAAGTGCTTATTCATTCAGATAAATGCCAACCAAAAATCGAATTTTGTTCTTTGGCAGTGCCACATGGCTTGTGGGATCTTACTTCACAGACTAGGGATTGAACTTGTGCTCCCTGTAGTGGAGCCATGGAGTCTTAGCCACTGGACCACCAGGCAAATCTCCAAAATGTGACTTTCTAATTCAATTTTTTGAAATCACAAAACACTACCAATACATGTGGTATGCTTACTAGACCATATTAAGGAACTATACCAAAATTGGTGATTAGTACATATCCAATAAGAGCCAATTATATGTGTAAAAGTATAGTAACTTTGTGATAAAAGGGGAAATAGGCCATAGACAGAAAGACCTATTCCATATCTATTCCATAACTTCAGACAACTCCCATATAATAGAATCATTATTTAAAATCGTGCTGAATATGACTTCTTTCCAATGTTAAAAGGGAGTAAGTGTCTTGCAGACATTTAATTCACAAAACTTTTGATCTGAAATGGATGCAAAGTTTATCTGCATCTGTCATACATCAAAAATTTTAACCAATTATTTTAAAACTTTCAAAACTGACCCACTGATTTATGTATGAACATTTATAGTGATGAATAACTTACCATTCCTTAAGGAAAGTCAAGATTATTTTATTTTTAACCTGGAATCTTCCAAACTTTTTGTTAATCTGTCGAACTTCTACGCCTTGGTACCACACAGAAGAAAACTAAATATCCCATACTCTACTATTCTCATATTTGAGAAAAATGCCATTTTCACTTCTTAAAATAAAAAAATAAAATAAAAGTTTCTTCACACATCCCTCATTTGACTTATAAGTCATATAGATGTATTTTTCGGGTTCAGTTCAGTTCAGTTGCTCAGTCGTGTCTGACTCTGTGACCCCATGAACTGCAGCACACCAGGCTTCCCTGTCCGTCACCAACTCCCAGAGTCCACCCAAACCCATGTCCATTGAGTCGGTGATGCCATCCAACCATCCCATCCTCTGTTGTCCCCTTCTCCTCCCGCCCTCAATCTTTCCCAGCGTCAGGGTCTTTTCAAATGAATCAGCTCTTCACATAAGGTGGCCAAAGGACTGGAGTTTCAGCTTCAACATCAGTCCTTCCAATGAATAGTCAGGAATGATTTCCTTTAGGAAGGACTGGTTGGATCTCCTTGCAATCCAAGGGACTCTCAAGAGTCTTCTCCAATACCACAGTTCAAAAGCATCAATTCTTCTGTGCTCAGCTTTCTTTATAGTCCAACTCTCACATCTACATGACTACTGGAAAAAGCATAGCCTTGACTAAACAGACCTTTGTTGACAAATTAATGTCTCTGCTTTTTAATATGCTGTCTAGATTGGTCGTAACTTTCCTTCCAAGAAGTAAGCGTCTTTTAATTTCATGGCTGCAATCACCATCTGCAGTGATTTTGGAGCCCAAAAAAATAAAGTCAGGCACTATTTCCACTGTTTCCCCATTTATTTGCCATGAAGTGATGGGACTGGATGCCATGATCTTTGTTTTCTGAATGTTGAGATTTAAGCCAACTTTTTCACTCTCCTCTTTCACTTTCATCAAGAGGCTCTTTAGTTCTTCTTCGCTTTCTGCCATAAGTGTGGTGTCATATGCATATCTGAGGTTTTTAGGGTATGTACGTTAAAAACAGCCATCAATCAAAGTACCGAACTGTATATGGAGATGCTGTAATGTCAGACCTCATGTCCACTCACAGATACACGTCCTCTTATTTGAGTTTTGGCACCAGATCACCCACGTCCTTCTTCTAACAAGGACACCAAAACCTCTGCTGAACTCTCTTCTGCTTTCTGTGTTTGTTCAGTGAGGGTAGAGATCATAACCAGATTACCATGGAATACTTAACACCCATTACAATGGCTGGAATATAGTAGCATTCTGTACATATTAATAACTAAATAAAACGTGATTGAATTGTGTGATTTTTCTTATAGTACCATTGTTCCATCATTGAAAATGTTTCCAAAATATGGCTCTTCCATTTCTCCTTAAGCCTTTACTTTCTCTCTTTATTTATAAGGTCTTCCCACAACACTGCTGCAGAAGAGATCCCAGGATACTCCAACAATGATGCAGTCTGTGTTGGTGCCCTCCTTACCACATTCTAATACAAAAATGAAGTTAGACTCTGCAAATGACTAAACAGAACAATATGGTGTTGTTGTTGTTTTTTTTTTAACATTTCCCAGAATCAGGTAGAAAACCAAGAGAGAAGTATTACAAGATAAGTTGAGAAAACTTACTTATTCAGGTGACCTATGGTTCTTGAAATGTTTCCAATTAGAGAAAGAGAAATAGCAATCCTTTTCAGAGCAAGCCCATGGAGTAGTCTAAGGCATCATCAGACTCATACTTTTGATCTGAAATAGCTTCTTTCTGTTGGGGCACATGCATGGAAATCACGAGGCAACTAAAGACCAGAATACGTCTGTCAAATGTTCCTCTGACCGACTTCACACCCATTGTCAACTAGGGTTCAGATCCCACATGAGGTGATGGAGGGACATGAGATTCAATCCTGCAGGAATCCACAGTGAAGGTGGAGATACAAAAGGTAAACAGTGGCTACAAGATACAGCCCCTGTGTTAAGGACAAAAAGAACAAGGAAGATGATTTTCCCTGGTGATGTAACAGCAAGCTCTAAGATATTCTCATTTCAGAAACATTTATGCAAAGATTTTCACCAAGTACATCCCAAAGAGTTTTAAATCTTGCAAAAAGGTGATATTGATCAAGTTGGTGTATTGGTTAGCCACTAAGTTGTGAACAACTCTTTGCAACTCCGTAGACTGTAGCCCGCCAGGCTCCTCTGTTCATGGGATTTCCCAGGCAAGAATACTCGAGTGAGTTAACATTTCCTCATCCAGGGGAACTTTCTGACTGAGGAATCAAACCTGGGCCTTCTGCTTGGCAGGCAGATTCTTTACCGCTGAGCCACAAGCCTGGCGGACTACAGTGCATGAGGTCCCAAAAAAGTTGGTCAAGACTTAGCAACTAAACAACAACAACAAAATGTCGTTAGTGTAAAATTGACCAAGATGACCTCTAAATTCCCTTTCTATTTCAACAATCTCAAAATGTTAATGACCTGCCCGTGAACAGAACAGCAATGACTTTCCCGCACGTGGTACAATAGTCTTGCTGCCCCATTGGTCTCATCTACATATTGGTTTTGTTGTTAAACGTTTGAGTCTAAGAGCATCATTCAAAAAACTAGAAATGTTTGCAGCTTTCCCAAAAGCTGTGATTGAGGAAATAAATTTAAATAAACTATTATCTCTTTTTGTTTTGCTCCTAAGAAAATATTTATGACTAACCTCTAGTAGTAATATAAAATGCACATACTCCCAGGATTCAGAATTTGTGTTGCTCTGGTTTATCTGAATAATGTAAGGTTTTGTGTCTATCAAATAACTGATTTTAATTTTTTTTTCTAATCAGTGGCGTCCCTTAAAGTGTATGGTGTTCTGCAAACAATTTTTGCTGGGGAAAGACTATTGAAATAGTATATTTTTATTCTAATGCACAATTGCTCTCAGTTCATAGTGAGGTGAATTGGTGTAGAGTCATATTTAGATCTTCTTTACAGGTTATTAATAATAGCCTACAAAATTAACAGCCTCATGTTATCTCAGCTTTTTAAAATCTATTTGTTCTCACCACTTCCTGGTGAGAAATAGTGATCACTAATTAAGAAACTGAAAGGAGAGAGAGTTACCTTACCAAGCTGGTCAACATCAGTAATGAGGCTGATGTTTAACTCCAGGTCCTGTCAAAGGATTCTCTTCCCATGAAGAACATGCTACCCATGAAAGATGCATTATTTGCTTACACCATCTTGTCTTTTCACAGGTGGAGGTTGACCTCCACAAGGGATGCTAAGTTCTAGGATACCTCATTCTGAGAGGACTTCTCCTGTGATCTCACATGAACCGATGATGGCAGAAATCACAGTGTCTACATAGCTATGCCCAGATTAACAATGCATGCCTGCTGCCTTTTCCTATAGAGTACTATCATTTCCTATAGAATACCCAAGGCTTGAGTACTGGAAATAGAGATCAGTCATTCAGTCAATCGCCACCATGTGCCTATGGAAGCAGGGAGGGGACTTTGTGCAGTGGAAAGAGGACTGCTCTTCCAGTCTGGGCACCCTGGGCATCAGAACCTTGACCAAGGGTCAGCTCCTTTTTGTTCCTCTCTGCAACAGTTCTTGAAATGACTCCATTTTTCGGTAGGTTTATAATGCACATACAAAGAAAGTGTCAATAGAGAAGTGAAGTTTCACAATATCCTTAGTAACAAGAAGTCATAAATGCATAGACTATAATGAATGACATGCCGCTGGAACTTGAGTGTGATTCTGGCGTTAGTGTAAACTAAGGTGTGGTTGTCACTTCTCAAAGCTGAGTCTAAAATAAATATTTCAGCCAGTTCCTTGCAGAGTCTTCTTTTCTCCTATGAAACCATTTTGAGTACTTCCATGATTTTCTGCATAATGACCTGGTTCCCATTTCTTGGCAATTTCCTTGTCTAAGGACAAATACAAATTGGACGAAATTTTCAATTTCTTTGTAAGCAGTTGTTGGGAAGATGGCTTTTAAAGTGCAAAGTCTGTATTAAACATGTTTTGGCAAATTCACTTACATGTCATTTTCTAGGTGCAGTTTGACCTGGAGGATACCAGAGTGAGATTTCCTTCTGGATCAGTAAGACGTCCCAGGAATCTGTCTGTTTTTTACACTCAAGGGCATATATTTCCTGTGCTTTCTGGGGAAACGGGAAACAAATTCCAGGCTGACTTCTCACTTAAAATCTACAAAGTGAATCAGATTAAGGACTGAATATCATCCTAAAAATGGTGGGTCTTAATTATTGAGATGGGAGAATCTCCTTAAACGAGAAACAAAATCCAGGACCAATAAAGAAAGAAACTGAACTGACCGCCAAAGTAAAAAAAGAAAAAGAGAGAGAGAGACAGATTGAGAGGTCATATGTAAAACATATGGAAGAGATGGCACTTAATATGCATCGAATTTAAAACACACCTCAAACTGAGTGGTAACCACTTTCATTAAAGGGCTAATGACCAAAGTATGAGAGTTCAGCCCTGGTTCCCCAACTGGGACTTGAGGCTAAATGCTGAAGGTTACTTCTTTCTATACCCAAATGCATTTTGTCACTGACCCTCGCAATAATTCTGCCTTGATTCTCTTGAATATAGGGAAGACAGATGGTTTTCTCAAGGCCAAACAGCCAGTAGATCATATAATAGGGGCTCAAATCCAGCGTTTCTGATGTTAAATCCAGAGTTTATGCCTTTGTGCTGAACAGTAGGAGTCGTGTCGTTTCTAACATCTTGCTCAAAGTTCTACCAGATTTGCTGTCATGCCTGAGAGTTCAGTGGTTTCAAAATCCATATTCTTTCAAAATATTCCTAGCTATGTGTGCTCAGTTACTTCAGTCGTATCTGACTCTCCCCAATCCTATGGAAGTAGCCCCCCAGGCTTTTCTGTCCTTGGGATTCTCCAGACAAGAATATGGAGTGGGTAGCCATGCCCTCTTCTAAGAGATCTTATGGACCCAGGAACTGAACCCAGGTCTCCTGAACTGCAGGCAGATTCTTTGCCTTCTGAGCCACCAGGGAAACCCTCGGTGGGTTCACTCGCTAAAACGTACTTCTCTACTTGTAGGCTGTGCTTTGCTTCTATCCACTGGAGTAACAGGAGATGAACTTCAAACAGAACTTGGGGTGAGTTTCTCGGGTACTATTACTCTCTCTGGCAAGATCACTAAGCAGAAAAAAATGGAAAAGGAGTATACCTTGGCATTGTTGATGTATTCTGTTGGGAAGTAGGCTGATTTTGCCAGACATACACTCTGGAGGTAAGCATTCCTTCCTAAACACAGAAAGTAGCTTAGACTCAAGTGGCAGTCACAGTCTAGACATGACTCTTCACTGTCAGAGATGAGCCTTCCCTCCTCCATTGTAAGCTAAGATGTTTTTATCAAAATACAGAGTCCTTTAATCAAAACAGATTAGATTCTCAATTTTGAGTAAACTGATAATTACTTCCATTTGCATTCTCAGTCCTTAGTAGTGAAAATGTAGCTTTTGCAACTCTCTGAATTTAACCAGTTATCCCTTCTTTTCATAAGATTTGGTGCTGATCCATATGGCCAATAAATTTGCACCAAAGTATAAGCTTTTCTTTATATATACATATTGGAATGAGTCCCCACCTTCCCAAAATGAAAGGATTGAGTCTGAAAGAGAACCATAAATTCTTATTTGTACAACTAAAATTACAAACATCCACTCCATTAACTTAATAGTATTCACTTTTACAGTGGAAAATAACTAAAGCAAGCAATCGAACTTCATTTAGCCAAGGGGCCAGCTCCTTCAATCAAATTCAAGGCAAATGGACAGCTTTTCTCTGTCAATGGGCTATAGCACATCCTAGAGCCCATTTGCGAGTGAAAAGAATATTCTGCAGAGTCTAAAGTCCTGAAAGTCTCAAATCCATTCCTACATGATCAAATGGAGCACAGCCTTGTGTTTCCCTGGAAAATGCAGCTTTGATTTCAAAATAAAACTGAAATCCAGTGTTTCAAAAACTCTACCTGTTAATCAGTATTAAAACATCACCCATGAACTGTACATAGTTAGAAATAATCTTCTAGGAAGTTGGAGTGCTCTCGTACATGAACTTTCACCTCGACTGAATCCACATCAACAGGCAAATGTGTTCAGAGCACCTTCCCAGTGCTGAGGACAAGAATACATTCGAATATGAGGATGATTCAGGATGTTTTACTTCTATGTAAGGCGCAATGACAGTCAATTTTTGGATATTTATTTGAGCACAGAGAAAATTCAAGTTTATTAATTTTATCTTGTTTCAGAAAAATATGACGTGAATCACTTTGGAATCATAAGGAATATGAATGTAACAGTATAATATTACAAATGTCCTTATGCTGCTTTCTCCATGTATCTCTACCTGTATCTATACCTTCATCTGAGTCTACACACAGACGTAGAGATAGCATGCATATCACATTGCCTGCCTGTGAGAAGTAAAATTGGCATTTTTAAGGTCCTGAAACAAAGCTAATGTTTCATATTTTCTCCCATAAGAATGCTGATGTGTAAAAAACAGGTTTCTGCAGAAAAGTTATCATGTACTTTCAAAAAATTGTGAAATAATATATGGATGTAAGGACATAGTTTAACAAATCATTGTAAACCTCCATTCCCCATCTCTAGATCCTTTTGGAGAATTTCCTTCATAGCATCTATAAATAATTACAGTTTTGTTTCTTCCTTTTGAACTATTTATTTTCCAGTTTTTGTACCTTTTTTATTTACGTAACACACTAGATGGTATTCATTTAGGATGTTTAATGAGCTGGATAAGTGCTCCATATTGTACTGAACAGAATGGTGATGGAGTACAAGTCTTTTTCTGTTAGAATCTAAAGGAAGCTGCCAACATCTCACTGTTAAATAAGATATCTGCTGCTGCTTTGTAACACACTTTTTACTAGTAAAGGAAATCTTTTTCTAATCTTAATCTGCCAAGTGATGTTTACGAGTGGATTTCAAATTTCATTGAATGCCTTTATGCATCTATTCCAGTGAATGTATTAGTGTTCTCCTTTAATAAGCATTTTTTTAAAAAATTGAAACACATTGACAGATTTTCTAAAGATAGACCAATCTTGAATTTTGTTGTAAACTCAAAAGGGACATGTTTTAGATTTTAGATTTAGCCAGCTAATATCCTTTTTAAGATTTTTTTTTAAAATCTCTACTCATCAGAGAGGTGGCATGTGCTTTTATCTCTTTTACCTTCTTTAACAGATTAATTAGTTCAAAAAATAAATTCTAGAAGCAATGTATATAATTGAAGCTATATCTTTATTAAATATTTGGGGAAAGCTTGGTTGCAAAATCATCTGGATTTAAAATTTGCTTAGCAAAATGGACTTTCTGTTTGTGCTTCAGAAATTTTGTTCCTTTTAGGAAGGCTTACTCACATTTTCTATGCTAAGAAGAGGGCAGTTTGAGCGAGTTAGATTTTTGTAGGATATTTTGTTCATAACAAGTACATTGTCTATTCTGTTGGCTTACAGTTGTTTATAATTCACTTTATTATTTTTCTGATGGCTGCCTGGTCTGTAGAGGCTGATTCTTTTCATCCATGATATTAGTTATTTGAGACTTCTTTTTTCTATTCTCCACCAGTCTCACCAGAGATTTATCAGTTTCGGTTTTTTTAAAGAACCACTGTTTGGATTTGTTTATCTCTGAACGTGCTTTCGACTTTAATAACCTCTGTTCCGGTTTTACTTTTTCGTGTTCTCCTCTACTTTCTTCCTTGTTTGGGTTTATTTTGCCAGGTCTTTTTCTCTTAAGTTTTTGAGATAGATGTTTAGTTCATTGATTTATATATTTTTATTTACATATTTAAGATTATAAAGTTTTATCTAAATACTGCTGCAGCTGTATCCCACAAGTTCTGATATATAGAATTTTTATTATAATCCAATTCAAAATATTTTATTTTCATTATAACTTCCACTTTGATCAATGGGTTTCTTAGAAGCATCTTTCTTAATTTCCAAACACAAGCATATTTTGTTACATGTTCTTTGTTATTTATTTTCTATTTAATTGTATGGTTGTCAAAAACATACTCTGTATAACTTGAAACTTTTGAAATGTGTTGAGAGTTGCTTTATGGACTAGGATGTGTTCAATTATGGAAAAATATTCCTAAGCATGCTGTCAAAAACTATGCATTCTACAGTTGAGTTTGGTTTTTTCCCTTCCTTCCTCCTTTCTTTCACTCTTTCTCTCTTTCTCTATTACATTAGATTTCTTTGTTTAAATTTCTATATCCTTCCTGAATTTTTATCTGCTTATTCTTTCAATTATTGAGAGTGGAATTGCAAAATCTCCCACAGTGATTATGGATTATTCTATTTTCTCCTCTGGTTGTGTCAGGTTGTTTTTTCTCTTTTCATGTTTTAAGGTCATAAAATTGCATGAAGTCTATGAATTGTTGTATCTTCCTAGTTAACTGCAACCTTTATCAATTGAAACTTTCATTACTACCTCTTTATTTCTAGTGATGCTTTGTCATAAAGCCAATTTTATCTGATAATAAAATAGTTACACAGATTTCTTTTGGTTGGTATGTCTTTTGTTTCTGACCCTTCATTTCAGCCTTATGTTTTGCATATACATTATGTTTCAGGTATTATTTCTTATAAATTGCATATAGCTTGAATTTTATTATGGTCACTTCATTTGTACTTTTAACTAGAGTCTCTAGTTTTTAGTTCTTGCATTTAATTGAAATGTTTGGTTTTTACTAAATTTATCAGACATGATTTATCTTATGGAAGGGCTCAAGTAACGAGAAATTTTGAGTTAAGCAGAAAAAAAATCTGTACAGGATTTTTTACAATATTCATTCACTGCTGACTTTCTTTTTGAAGAACCGAGACAAATAAATTGAAATATGGTGGAGAAAAGGGCAACTCTAGCGAAATCACTGTTCATAGTTGACTCAGGTGAAATAACTGCTTACAGGAAATGTCTTCCTAGAATAGAATATATCAGCACTTACCCTCCTCAGGCTTTCATAGTTAGGAGATGATAGATGAATGAAGTTGAATGAGAAACTAAATTATATTGGGAACAATAAATATTTTAACCAAAATGTCAGCAATTAAATAGCATAGTTTTAAAGGAGGCAGGAGAAGCCATTTCTATCTAACAACGTGCAGCAGGAAGAATAAAACACAAAACAAGAAACACAGCCATTCCAGATAAACAGTCAATTGCTGTGTTGCTGAATGGGTGTGCCTGGGGGACAGGAAGTAATTCAGCACAGATTTCATTCGCCAAGGCGATTTCACAAGCCCTCAATTGACTATTGGTCTCTTAAAGCTTCAAGTTGTGCAATGTCTGGACACTGAGAAACCTTTGCCAGCTTGCGTTAATTTCCACTCCGACTGCAAAAACTAAAAATGAGGTCTCTTAATTTTTGTGGTCAGTGATAGAAACTGATAGAGCTTGAGAACATTCATCCAATATGTGAGCAATATTGACACTGGAATTATTTCATGATTCAAGAGAATCTAAAATATGTAGTCATCACCAGAATTTTTTTTTTCTGAAAACATTGTTCAAACCAAGAGGGAAAAAAAAAAACCCAAGTGTAGTTTATTCTGAGAGTAAACCCAGGGCCATGGGAAGTCTCACAGTTTCATTATTTCACAGGAGAGGCTAGATGAATGTGACACTGGGCACTCTCCTATTGGTGATACTACTGATAATCCAATACACAACATTCTTTAATGACTGTTCCCAGACCAGTATTTCAGGATCTGTTTAAATGCTTTCTTCATACCTAAAGCCAACCAAACACACACACACACACACACACACACGCACACACACTTTTTGAAAAGCCCGAGTTATATCTCTTTGGAAAATACACCAAAGTCTAACCTTGCACTTAATTGTAGTTCCCAAATATTAAGCCAGACTAATACTAGCACATTTGTTTAAGCAGCAGACATTCAGCAGACTCTTAGGTATAAAACAGACGTTTTTTTCAGATGAGGAATGATGAAATACTAAGGTTATAATAAAAATTCTAATAATATTATTATAAACACTTCCCAGGTAGCTCAAGTGCCAATCAAGGAGACGCAGGGGAGGTGGGTTCAGTCTCTAGGCTGGAAAGATCCCCTGGAGAAGGAAATGGCACTCCACTCCAGTATTCTTGTCAGGAGAAACCCATGGACAGAGGAGCCTGGTGGGCTACATTCCATGAGGTTGCAAGGAGTCAGACATGACTTAGTGATGGAGCACACATGCATTATTATAAACATTTTTATGTTTTAGCCAAATCATCACAGTTTCAGTTAGGAAAGAATGGTAAAAATCCAGTGAAGCGAGGCCATATCAGAAAAAAAAAAAGATTAAAATGACTTTAATGCTGAATTTTTGTATTATCAATATGCATTCTTTAAATATTTATTTATTTATTTATGCCACACCACAGGGTATGCAAGATCTTAGTTCCTCCATAAGGGATTGAACCTATGCTCCCTGCAGTGGAAACACGAAAGTTTAACCACGGGACTGACAAGGAATTCCCCTTATCAATATGCATTTTGATTTTGGTCAGTGCTGTAAGTTGAGAACTTCTAAAGTTATTTTCTCCCTGAGAAAAAAATTCCTGAGATGTCACTTTCAAATCTAAAACTTCTGCTTTGTACAAGTTTGTGTGTGTGTGTGTGTGTGTGTGTGTGTGTGCGTGCACATGAGTTCAAAATCATATATGTTTAAATTCTTTTACTCCTCCCTAAAGAAGTTGGAAATCATCATAATACTACAAATACCAGATTCAAGTCTAAAAATATACATTGGATTTAAAGCTAATATATAATAGCTCCCAGAAGAATTTAAGCCAGATCTGTTTAATTTTATGTCACGTAAATTTGAAGATAAAATAGCACTACCTCTTTCCTGCTCTTGTGTAATATAATCTGGGCTAGTCTTGCATATTTTTATTCTGGAAACATTAATCAGTTACCTATACCATTATGAAAGGCATTCAGCGTTTTGCAGAATTTTCAGCAGCTACCATACATCTTGAAGAAGGAAATGGCAACCCACTCCAGTATTCTTGCCTGGAGAATCCCATGGACAGAGGAGCCTGACAGGCTACAGTCCATGGGATCGCAAGAGTCGGACACGACCCGGTGACTAAACCACCATCATACATTTCTAGCCAAGAATTTTGCCAACAGTTTGATTAGATGATTTCTGTTGCCACTGATAAGAAATCTAGCTGAAAGTAG
>SJYV01052395.1:0-62441 GCA_006410875.1 Neotragus pygmaeus | reverse complement strand
GGGGGGGGGGCGAGACCCTAGTCTCCAACAGCGTAAACAGGACAGTGAAAGTGAGTAAAGTGAAGTCCCTCAGTCGTGTCCGACTCTTAGTGACTCCATGGACTGCAGCCTACCATGCTCCTCCATCCATGGGATTTTCCAGGCAAGAGTACTGGAGTGGGTTGCCACTGTCTTCTCCAGAACAGAGCTCTCCCGAACTCTGAGCACTACTGCATTTGAGTGAAGATCTGAGGTTCCGTCCCCGCAAAGAAGCTAGAGCAAGTCTCCTGTGTCCCCACTGCATGTTCTCAAGAGAACAAGAGTTCACTGTCCAGGGGACAGTACTGGGATGGAGTCTCACTGGCCCTGAGAGGCTGGATTTGATCTTGTGTTTCTGTCTGGACGCTATGCTTGGTGAGGGAGCTAAGCATGTTCATTAGTACAAACGCCCTACCTCTGCAACCTGACATTTGCATTGATTGAAGGTAAGAGAAGAATTGCTTCCTGTGGACTTTTGTGCATGGTTATTTGAGGAGGAGTGGTGGGCTGATGCTATGAGGCCGAAAGAATATATCACCCAAGGTAAAGTCCAGCCTTTTGCAGCTGCCGCTTCCCATCCATTTGCATCCAGCAAAATGCCCTTTTCTTGTGAAACACACCATGTCCTAAATTATGACCGGGTTTCACCACCGTGTTCATTCACCCTGGGTTGAGATTAAGGATCCCTGCAGTTCCTGAGGGTAGTCTTAACCCAGATTCTCACGTTTGGTGCTAGTTGTGGTTTAGTCATTCAGTTGAGTCCAGCTTTCTGCAACCTCGACTGTAGCCCACCAGGCTCCTCTGTCCATGGGATTTTCCAGGCAAGAATCCTGGAGTGGATTGGCGTTTCCTTCTCCAGGGAATCTTCCCGACCCAGGGATTGAAGCTGGATCTCCTGCATTGCAAGAGGATTCTTTACCAACTGAGCCACCAGTGAAGACTTGTTTGGTGATCTATGGCTAAAGGATGAATTAAACAACTCCCAATGCACCTGATATACAAAAATAGAACCAGGCTTACTGTGTGGGGCCAAGGGAACACTTCCCTTTGAAGAACAAAAACAAAGCTCAGAGGTAACCATTCCACAAGAGAACTCACCTCCTGATGGATGGCAGGACCGGGGTTCTGTGGGCCATATTTCCTCATCAGTCTTTTTGGCCACTCTGATTTTGTTCTCTGGGAGAATCATCATTGTCTATCATCCTCCAGGGCTACACATCTGGGGAGATGTTCAATTTTAGCATCATCTTTTATTTTTACATAGGGCAGAGGTCTGTGGATTGTCTTAGGGGTGATCTTATTTTATAATGGAGTATAGATCTTGTTTTACACTGGGATATAGTTGATTGACAATGTTGTGTTCATTTCAAGTGTACAGAAGAATGATTTTGTTATACATATACATGTATTATTCTTTTTCAAATTATTTTCCCAATTAGGTTATTATTAAGCCAAGCCCCTGTGCTATACAGTAGGTCCTTGTTGGTTATCCTTTTTAAATATAGTAGTGTGTACCTGTCAGTCCCAAACTCCCTAACTCTCCCTCCTTTTAGCCATTCTAGGAGTTACCCAGTTATGTAACTCTTTAAAACAACTTACAAGCCCCTAACCCATTTTTAAAATAAAATGATTTAGTTTTCTATTGAGTTATAGGAGTTTTTCTTTTTGAATATTTTTTGGAGATTAGCCTCCTATCAGATGTAGGGTTTGTAAGTATTTTCACCTATTTTATAGCTTGGCTTCTCAATTTGTTCATTTTTTTCTTTGTTATAAAGAAGCTTTTTAGTTTGATATTGTCCCATTTGTTCTTTTTTTGGTTTTGTTGCTGGAATAAACTTTAATAACCTTTTATTTTACACAATATATCCCCAAATACTGCCACTACAACATATATAAACAATACAGAAGTTACTAATGAGTTAATCTACATTTTTGTTTTTCTGGTAAGTCTTTCATGTCTAACATATGTTTTGTACTTACAGCACATCCCCTTTTGGACTCAAACATTTCAAGTGTCCAATCTTTGATTGTGTCTGCTACTGCTGCTAAGTCACTTCAGTCATGTCTGACTCTGTGCAACCCCACAGACGGCAGCCCACCAGGCTCCCCCGATTGTGTCTAGTGGTACCATACTGGAAGACACAGATAAGCAATGGGAGCTGACAAGGATTTCAAGCAAAAGAAAGAACAGTGGTCAGATTTCAATTTCATCTATTCTCTCTGATGCTTTGTAGAGTATGAATTCATTGAAGAAGTTCATTAAAATCAGCAGAAGCAGATAATTTAAATTACAAGCTTTAAGGAAATTCCCTGGTGGTCCAATGGTGAGGATTCCATGTTTCCACTGCACAGAGAACTAGTTTGATCTCTGTTTGGGGATCTAAGATCCCACAAACAACATGATGTGGCACTAAAAAAAATTTAAAATAATGAAATGTTGTTGTAAGAACTAAACGACAATTTTTAACAGTAGAAGATTTGTGCTTTGTAGTGATTTTCCCCCAGTTGCTTATATGTGCTGCACATGAGAAATGCTTTATTTATCCCTCCTTTTTATGGCTGAGGTTATGGTGGAGAGGACCCAGAAAAGAATCTGTACAACGTTGAGCTTAACCATGTCTGTTTAGAGCTGGTGGGCAGAGAGTTTTATGTACAGAAACATTCCAAGGAGACCACAGACCAGACTATATGTATTGTGAACTTTCCACTAACAGAGACCCTTCCCCACATATAGACACTCAGATCACTCCCCAGCACTTAACTGGTAGTGGCCAGTTCAAGGGACCAACCACTTTGCCTCTCCTCATGCTCAGGAAACTTGAATACTTACCTCTTTCTCTTCAGGATTTCCTGTAGCATTTCCTGTAGCTCATCACAGTTTCATGGCAAAAAGAAGGGGAAAAAGTGGAAACACTGACAGACTTGACTTTCTTGGGCTCTAAAATCATGGTGAATGGTGACTTCAGCCATGAAATTAAAAGACCCTTGCCCTTTGTAAAGAAAGCCATGGCCAAACCAGACAATTTATTAAAGAGTAGAGACATCACTTTGCCAACAAAGGTCCATACAGGCAAAACTATGACTTTTTAGTACTCATGAACAGATGTGAGAGTTGGACCATAAAGAAAGTTGAACACCAAAGAATTGATGCTTTCAAACTTTGGTGCTGGAGAAGACTCTTGAGAGTCCCTTGGACTGCAAGGAGATCCAACGAATCAATCCTAAAGGACCTCAACCCTGAATATTCATTGGAAGGACTGATGCTGAAGCTAAAACTCCAATACTTTGGCTATCTGATGTGAAGAATGGGCTCACTGGAAAAGACCCTGATGCAGGGAAAGGTTGAGTGCAAGAGGAGATGGAGGTGACAGAGGATGAGGTGGTTGGATGGTATCACTGACTCAATGGACATGAATTTGAACAAACTCTGGAAGATGGTGAAGGACAGGGAAGCCTGCTCTGCTGCACTTCATGGTATTGCAGAGTTGGACACGGCTAAGCGACTGAGCAGAAATAGCAACTCACTCCAGTGTTCTTGCCTGTAGAATCCCAGGGACAGGGGAGCCTGGTGGGCTACCATCTATGGGGTCACACAGAGTTGGACATGACTGAAGCGACTTACCAGCAGCAGCAGAGCGACTAAGCAACAACAATAAAGCACTATTTACAACAGCCGCCCCATGAAAGCAACCTAAGTGTCCATCCACAGATGAATGGATAAAGAAGATGTAGTGCATAAAGCCATATAAAGGAACAAACTAGGTCATTTGTAGAGATGTGAATGGACCTAGAGTCTGTCCTACAGAGTGAAGTAGGTCAGAAAGAGAAAAACAAATATAGTATATTAATGCATTTGTGTGGAATCTAGAAAAATGATACAGATGAACCTATTTATAGGAATAGAGACACACAGAGGACAGATATGTGGACACAGTGAGGGAAGGAAAGGGTTGAACAAATTAGCTCCACAGCTTCTTAACTGTGTGGCATTTGGAACATGACTTTCCTTCTCTTACTCTTTGTTTTAAACCTGGGAAACACTGTAATGATGCTCTCTTTGCCTGGTCTTCACAGTAAAATATGAGATATCTAAAGTATCAGTATAGTGCTTGGCAAAGTGTAGGTGCCAAATACTATTATCAATATTAGCATGAATAATAGTCCTAGTGGAAAATCTAATGAGTTAGACATGCTTATGGAAAATTTTCTTTAAGATGTAATCTCTCAGTGAAAAATCCATATACCATTCAAAGATTAATATTGACTTGGGAAAGAAGAGAGTAAGAGAAATTGAAAATGGTTTTAATGACATCACATAATACAAAAAACAAATTGAAAAAAAAAACCCAAATGTTGCTACATGATGTCAATGCATGTGTGAAAATGTCAAGAGATTAGTGACCTGGTTTTAGAAATCACTTGGAAGCAAATACAAATGAAAACACAAAACACAACACCGTGAAGAACATGGCAAACCTATTATTTTTCCCTTCCAACCAGATGGCATGGCTTGGCCCCTCCCTCCCCCCCCCCCAGTCCCGACCAAGGTCCCTATGACATCATCACCCCGAGGGATGGCCTGCCGTTTGTTTATCGATTCTGCTGCAACCTGTCACCACACAGCATGATGGCACATGGTCAGAGAAACACTTTGGCCCTTTTCTTTCCATAGGCACAATATTGGTGAAAAAAAAAAAATGCATTCTTCTGTTTGCTGCTGAAAATGTCGCTGTGAATTCTGACAGGTCAATGCACTGTAAGAAAAACCTCTGAGCTCTCACANTGTAGTGATTTTCCCCCAGTTGCTTATATGTGCTGCACATGAGAAATGCTTTATTTATCCCTCCTTTTTATGGCTGAGGTTATGGTGGAGAGGACCCAGAAAAGAATCTGTACAACGTTGAGCTTAACCATGTCTGTTTAGAGCTGGTGGGCAGAGAGTTTTATGTACAGAAACATTCCAAGGAGACCACAGACCAGACTATATGTATTGTGAACTTTCCACTAACAGAGACCCTTCCCCACATATAGACACTCAGATCACTCCCCAGCACTTAACTGGTAGTGGCCAGTTCAAGGGACCAACCACTTTGCCTCTCCTCATGCTCAGGAAACTTGAATACTTACCTCTTTCTCTTCAGGATTTCCTGTAGCATTTCCTGTAGCTCATCACAGTTTCATGGCAAAAAGAAGGGGAAAAAGTGGAAACACTGACAGACTTGACTTTCTTGGGCTCTAAAATCATGGTGAATGGTGACTTCAGCCATGAAATTAAAAGACCCTTGCCCTTTGTAAAGAAAGCCATGGCCAAACCAGACAATTTATTAAAGAGTAGAGACATCACTTTGCCAACAAAGGTCCATACAGGCAAAACTATGACTTTTTAGTACTCATGAACAGATGTGAGAGTTGGACCATAAAGAAAGTTGAACACCAAAGAATTGATGCTTTCAAACTTTGGTGCTGGAGAAGACTCTTGAGAGTCCCTTGGACTGCAAGGAGATCCAACGAATCAATCCTAAAGGACCTCAACCCTGAATATTCATTGGAAGGACTGATGCTGAAGCTAAAACTCCAATACTTTGGCTATCTGATGTGAAGAATGGGCTCACTGGAAAAGACCCTGATGCAGGGAAAGGTTGAGTGCAAGAGGAGATGGAGGTGACAGAGGATGAGGTGGTTGGATGGTATCACTGACTCAATGGACATGAATTTGAACAAACTCTGGAAGATGGTGAAGGACAGGGAAGCCTGCTCTGCTGCACTTCATGGTATTGCAGAGTTGGACACGGCTAAGCGACTGAGCAGAAATAGCAACTCACTCCAGTGTTCTTGCCTGTAGAATCCCAGGGACAGGGGAGCCTGGTGGGCTACCATCTATGGGGTCACACAGAGTTGGACATGACTGAAGCGACTTACCAGCAGCAGCAGAGCGACTAAGCAACAACAATAAAGCACTATTTACAACAGCCGCCCCATGAAAGCAACCTAAGTGTCCATCCACAGATGAATGGATAAAGAAGATGTAGTGCATAAAGCCATATAAAGGAACAAACTAGGTCATTTGTAGAGATGTGAATGGACCTAGAGTCTGTCCTACAGAGTGAAGTAGGTCAGAAAGAGAAAAACAAATATAGTATATTAATGCATTTGTGTGGAATCTAGAAAAATGATACAGATGAACCTATTTATAGGAATAGAGACACACAGAGGACAGATATGTGGACACAGTGAGGGAAGGAAAGGGTTGAACAAATTAGCTCCACAGCTTCTTAACTGTGTGGCATTTGGAACATGACTTTCCTTCTCTTACTCTTTGTTTTAAACCTGGGAAACACTGTAATGATGCTCTCTTTGCCTGGTCTTCACAGTAAAATATGAGATATCTAAAGTATCAGTATAGTGCTTGGCAAAGTGTAGGTGCCAAATACTATTATCAATATTAGCATGAATAATAGTCCTAGTGGAAAATCTAATGAGTTAGACATGCTTATGGAAAATTTTCTTTAAGATGTAATCTCTCAGTGAAAAATCCATATACCATTCAAAGATTAATATTGACTTGGGAAAGAAGAGAGTAAGAGAAATTGAAAATGGTTTTAATGACATCACATAATACAAAAAACAAATTGAAAAAAAAAACCCAAATGTTGCTACATGATGTCAATGCATGTGTGAAAATGTCAAGAGATTAGTGACCTGGTTTTAGAAATCACTTGGAAGCAAATACAAATGAAAACACAAAACACAACACCGTGAAGAACATGGCAAACCTATTATTTTTCCCTTCCAACCAGATGGCATGGCTTGGCCCCTCCCTCCCCGCCCCCCAGTCCCGACCAAGGTCCCTATGACATCATCACCCCGAGGGATGGCCTGCCGTTTGTTTATCGATTCTGCTGCAACCTGTCACCACACAGCATGATGGCACATGGTCAGAGAAACACTTTGGCCCTTTTCTTTCCATAGGCACAATATTGGTGAAAAAAAAAAAATGCATTCTTCTGTTTGCTGCTGAAAATGTCGCTGTGAATTCTGACAGGTCAATGCACTGTAAGAAAAACCTCTGAGCTCTCACAGAGCTCCTTCTGAGACAAAGTGCTTCCAGGATGCTCTCTGCTCACAGGCTTTGCATTCTTATCTTTCCGGCTTCTCATCAGTTTTCCAAATCTTGCTGTAAATAGAGTTTTGCAGAAACTGAGGTTCCTTAGATAGAGGTGGATTCTCTCTCTCTCTTTTTACATGACATGATGGGAAGTTTGAGTCAAATAGTTGTCCTGGAGCTGAAAACCAGGGGAAGAGCCGGGCACCCAAGGGTGGCCTCTCCTGCAGACAAATACATCTCAGCTCCCCTCCCTGCCTCCAGTGCAGTTACAACCCCGAAGGAGCCGGGTGGTCAGGAACAGATGACTCGGACAAGGTAATCTCTCTCTCTGTGTATCCTTGTCTTTCTCATGTTCTGTCATTGTTTTTCACAGTATCTGCAGTAACTTCCCACCACCTCCCCACCTCCACAAGATGTGACAGTGACAGATGTGAAGTCTTACACATTCTCATTGAAATGTCACGCTGTAGCATGCCATTACACCGTGAAATGAAACCCAACTTGAACCACGACAAGCAGCAGCCTCACGGACTGCGCTGTCTCTGAGGTTTCTTCCCTCCAGGTGCAGGGATCTATGAACTATGTGAACAGGACCGAAGGGCTCCCAAATAAGTGTGATGTTATATCACTATCCTAAATGGAACCGGGTCACTCAGAGTCCATCCCACCCTGTTGGGATCTTTGGGGAGTGGTTTTCTGACCCGGGATACTGGAGTTTTTTTGAACAACAGGGAAGATGACACACAGTCTTTAACATCAGTGTTTTTCAGTTTAGCAACTTGAACAATATAGTCCTTTTCTTTAAGGAGAATTTTTTTGAGGTGCACAGTAACCTAAATTCTGGTATAAAAATATTAAGGGCTTTCTCCTTTGCTTGCCATAACTGCTGAGGTGAGAGTGAATATCAGGCACAAAAATATATGCCTACAGTGGATGAGATGGATCTAATTAACCAGGCTCTAGACTGACCATGGGCTTCCCAAGTGGCTCAGTAGTAAAGAATCTACCTGCCAATGTAGGAGATGTGGGTTTGACCCCTGCGTGGGAAAGGTCCCCTGGAAAAAGAAAGGGCAACCCATTCCAGTATTCTTGCCTGGGAAATTCCATGGACAGAGGAGCCTGGCAAGCTACAGTCCACGGGGTCACAGAGCAGGACACGACTTAGCGACTGAGCAACAACAAAGAGTGATCATGGGGGAATCATGTGCTTGGGAGTCAGAAAAAAATTGTGAAGGATTTCTGGCAAATTACTTAGGCTGTCTCAATCTCTGACCTGTGAAATGGAAATGCTATATCTAATCTTACAGGATTGTACGAATCAGTGATGAAATGATCTAGCTTTCCTAAGGAGTGGTTTGGTCTGTATAATATTGGGGGCAGAACTGATGATTTTAGATGACATAGACATTAACTTTATAATATTGTACTCATGCATTTGGTCATGCACGTATCTTTTCACCTTACATTTATGACCAATGATATTGATTTTCTCATTTTGTTTTATTTAGAGTTAAAGATTTCTTTTTTCATGAATCCCTTTCAATGAAAGAGTGAGTTTATCATACAGGAGTGCAGGGGTATGGAGAGAAAGCTTATCAGGGTCCTGTGGGAAGGCTGATGTTTGAAAAATGTTGATACTTGGGACACATGAAAACCCAGCCCCAGTGCCTGGGACACTGTGATTGTCTTTGTCATCATATATGTTATGACATAGGAAATAGCTTGAATTTGGCTTTAATGCTGAGATCCTTCAAGACTGATCCCAACCACAACACCACTGAGCAGGGTTCCAGCCTGGGCAGAGGGTAAGAAACCAGGGTGGTGTCCCCTCCCCCTCCCAGCCAGACCCCATGTCCATCCCCTCCAGGAGCCTCCCTCAGACCTCTCGGAGTCACAGGAGCAACCAGTTGCCTTCTGCTCTCAAATCCTTTTAATCTCAGGCCACCCTTTTCCTGAGAGTCAGAGATAATACAAAATTTAGAAGTGAATTTACCCTTCCAGGAAAACATACTATTTTTCACAAGCTGGAGGTAGGTAGGGTATTAGGAAAGAGTGTGCCATAATGGTTCAGACTTTGAGATTTTAACAGACTAGGGTTAGAATTCTAATTGTGGTTTGTTTTTTGTTTTTTTTTAATTTTCCATCTGAGAAGCAAGATTTTTCATCCGTAAGGCTCAGTTTTCTTTTCTACAACATCAGTCTAAAGGTATCCACTGTATGGAGCAGTGTAAGAATTATATCAAAAGATGCATGTAAGGTGCTTCTGTTTTCTACCAGATACATATAAAGTATCTGGTAGAAATAACTTAATAAATGAAGATTTATTAGGGGCTTTGAGCTTCCCTTGTGGTTTAGCTGGTAAAGAATCTGCCTGCAATGTGGGAGACCTGGGTTCGATCCCTGAGTTTGCAAGATCCCCTGGAGAAGGCCATGGCAACCCACTCCAGTATTCTGGCCTGGAGAATTCCATGGACTGTATAGTCCATGGGGTCACAAAGAGTCGAACACGACTGAATGACTTTCACCTTGGCATATTAATGGATAATTCTCATTGACAATACAGACATATGGGCCCAACTATAGACTTCAACTCCTAAAATATGAGTTACTGTGTAAGTAAAGGCTCAGCCTCTGTTGACACTTTGTTCAGCTGGATTGCACACCAGGCTGTGTCTCCCAGGACCAGAGAAATGACTGTCCACATTGCACATGAGGACCCATGCCACAGAGTTGCAGTGATTTGCTGGAGTCCTATTACTAGCTGTTACTAAACTCTAGTCTAATTTCACCTGCATACATTTCCTGTTTTTTTCTGGCCTCAGGCTTGCAGAATTTACAGACTACAGGTTATGAAAATGTTAGCTGTACATTGATGAAACTAATGAAATCCACTTTTACATCTATTCTCCCATAAGTACCACTTTTTTTTTTTTTTTTTAAGCACAGAGGGCTGAAGAAAGTGATCTAAGAAACCACACTGCAGACCTGGGCATCCAGATCAGGGATGGCTTTGTGAGCCAAATTAAGGAATTTGACTTTCACTTGGAAACTTTGAGACATCACCAAGGGTTTTAAATAGAAGATGGTCATGTTCACATTGGTTTTGCGAAGGTCCTCCTGACTGAAGAGGGGAGACTGTATTCAAATGGTGTAAGACTGAGGCAGAAGACCAGGCAGGGGTTTCTGTGTCTCAGATACAAGTGATAAAGAACCGAAGATGTTTCTATGGAGAAGGATGGATTGGGCAGATTAGAAAGACTCTTCCAATAGGATCAACAGGGCCTGGTGTTAAGCACCCTGAGAGCACTTCCATGATCTCACTGCATCTTCTCTACAACCCTGTAAAGCTGTCAGCTCATCTCATTATTTAGTGGGTGGTCAAGAACCTATTTAGTTTTGGAGAGTCATTTTGCGGGCCCAGCTTGCATAGATCTAGGTGTGGATATGTTTTGCACTTGCTTAATTCCACTCTCTTCGATTCAGTTCATCACTGATGCAAAGCAAAGAGAAGTACTGATGTGAGAAGCATCTTTTCTTCCTTCAGTTCAGTTCAGTCGCTCAGTTGTGTCCGACTCTTTGCGACCCCATGGATTGCAGCACGCCAGGCCTCCCTGTTCATCACCATCTCTCGGAGTTCACTCAGACTTGCATCTGTCGAGTCCGTGATGCCATCCAGCCATCTCATCCTCGGTCGTACCCTTCTCCTCCTGCCCCAAATCCCTCCCAGCAGCAGAGTCTTTTCCAATGAGTCAACTCTTCACATGAGGTGGCCAAAGTACTGGAGTTTCAGCTTCAGCATCATTCCTTCCAAAGAAATCCCAGGGCTGATCTTCAGAATGGACTGGTTGGATCTCCTTGCAGTCCAAGAGATTCTCAAGAGTCTTCTCCAACACCACAGTTCAAAAGTATCAATTCTTCAGTGCTCAGCCTTCTTCATAGTGCAACTCTCACATCCATACATGACCACTGGAAAAACCATAGCCTTGACTAGACAGACCTTAGTCGGCAAAGTAATGTCTCTGCTTTTGAATATACTATCTAGGTTGGTCATAACTTTTCTTCCAAGGACTAATCTGATGAAGACAACATCACATCTGTGACTGTGAGGAGCTTAACGTCTCAGACAAGGCACATGCAGTTTCTCAGAACATCCTTCACCTCTTGAAAAGTAGTCTAATTATCACGTGACAATGTGCTTCTAAAAATTGTTGTGAAGTCACAGCAGAAATAAGAAAACTTAAGCCCTGAAATGTATATCTAGACTCTAGACTTTTTCTTTTCTCTCCATCCACAATCACATATGCAAAATATCCATGAACTTTTTACCTCTCCATTTTCAAAAATAACCCACCGTACTGTGTACATTAAGAAACTGCAATGTAGATATCTCTGTGAGTTCATAGTCCTGAGACAATCATTTCTTCATGGCTTTGAGGTGACCTAAATAGATTAAGTAGCATTTAATGTGTAAGAGAGCCATCAACAAGCCAATAACTAAACAAATTATCAAGTAAATGCCAAGTAAGCGTAACTACCAAATCTTTTTCTGAGTGGGGAAGAAAAACCTTTATTATAAGTAGAAACAATTTTGGGAGTTTTTATGGACTCTGAATTGTGAAATAAATTCATATTTACTCACCATAAACCACCATTATTCTGCTTAATAAACTCCATTATGAGCAAGAAGAATAGGTGTGTATTTGAAGATTTTATTGACCTTGTTTTTTGAATATTGTCCATTAGCACCTGAATAGGTCTTTTTGGTACTTCAAACCCAATTTTATGCGACCGAAGTCAACTTCATGGCCAGCAGGACTGCAGCGTCTTTTTAATTCAAAGGGTTCCATCTCTGATCATAGTTCTGAAGAGTGGAATGTAATTCAGAGAGTTAATATTGAGACCAAGTGTCACAGTCACTGTGCTTCAACAAGAGGATGCATCACTGACCTTGCTGTAACAGAAGACACGTGTGCAGAGATGCTCTTAACACTGAGATGTCGTTACTAGAAACACCAAGGTCCAACCTAAATCCAGATCATCCTAGGACTTCATGTCATCGTGGATGCAGAAAAGCATGAGGAAGGGGCTTCACAGGATGGACGCCAGGATTTTCTGAGTGGTCCCTACCTCTTTCCTTGTACTGACTTCATCACCACGTGCCACCTGCCCCCAGGGCCGAGACTACAAGCGCGGATCCAGCCATCCCTGTGGAAGTAGCTCAGCTCCCTGACATTTCTGTGATTTTTTTTTCAATAGAGTAAGAGATTATTTAAGCCTCAGCTGGCCATACAAGGGAAACAGACTCCCAATCACAACTCCACATAAAACCCACACTAAGTTCCTTGGCTCATTTCCATGCCTTTGTCCTATTCTGAGGTCAGATGTAGAGAGACAGACTTGGTCAGTTTGCAAAGCTTTTTGCCCCTTTTCACATCCTGGCTTGTTGGTCGTTGGACAGTCAGAGCCCGTGAGTTCTTACTGGGATTCTAGGGTTCTGTGTTAGCCAACACTCTTGTTTAATATACTAATGTGTTGTGAGTCTCTTTCTCATCTGCCTTTGTTGCTTGGTTCAAAACAAGATCATGATGACTTTGCCACTAGTCAACACCCTCAAAAGGCCCTATAAAGAACAAGAAGATNCTGATGAAGACAACATCACATCTGTGACTGTGAGGAGCTTAACGTCTCAGACAAGGCACATGCAGTTTCTCAGAACATCCTTCACCTCTTGAAAAGTAGTCTAATTATCACGTGACAATGTGCTTCTAAAAATTGTTGTGAAGTCACAGCAGAAATAAGAAAACTTAAGCCCTGAAATGTATATCTAGACTCTAGACTTTTTCTTTTCTCTCCATCCACAATCACATATGCAAAATATCCATGAACTTTTTACCTCTCCATTTTCAAAAATAACCCACCGTACTGTGTACATTAAGAAACTGCAATGTAGATATCTCTGTGAGTTCATAGTCCTGAGACAATCATTTCTTCATGGCTTTGAGGTGACCTAAATAGATTAAGTAGCATTTAATGTGTAAGAGAGCCATCAACAAGCCAATAACTAAACAAATTATCAAGTAAATGCCAAGTAAGCGTAACTACCAAATCTTTTTCTGAGTGGGGAAGAAAAACCTTTATTATAAGTAGAAACAATTTTGGGAGTTTTTATGGACTCTGAATTGTGAAATAAATTCATATTTACTCACCATAAACCACCATTATTCTGCTTAATAAACTCCATTATGAGCAAGAAGAATAGGTGTGTATTTGAAGATTTTATTGACCTTGTTTTTTGAATATTGTCCATTAGCACCTGAATAGGTCTTTTTGGTACTTCAAACCCAATTTTATGCGACCGAAGTCAACTTCATGGCCAGCAGGACTGCAGCGTCTTTTTAATTCAAAGGGTTCCATCTCTGATCATAGTTCTGAAGAGTGGAATGTAATTCAGAGAGTTAATATTGAGACCAAGTGTCACAGTCACTGTGCTTCAACAAGAGGATGCATCACTGACCTTGCTGTAACAGAAGACACGTGTGCAGAGATGCTCTTAACACTGAGATGTCGTTACTAGAAACACCAAGGTCCAACCTAAATCCAGATCATCCTAGGACTTCATGTCATCGTGGATGCAGAAAAGCATGAGGAAGGGGCTTCACAGGATGGACGCCAGGATTTTCTGAGTGGTCCCTACCTCTTTCCTTGTACTGACTTCATCACCACGTGCCACCTGCCCCCAGGGCCGAGACTACAAGCGCGGATCCAGCCATCCCTGTGGAAGTAGCTCAGCTCCCTGACATTTCTGTGATTTTTTTTTCAATAGAGTAAGAGATTATTTAAGCCTCAGCTGGCCATACAAGGGAAACAGACTCCCAATCACAACTCCACATAAAACCCACACTAAGTTCCTTGGCTCATTTCCATGCCTTTGTCCTATTCTGAGGTCAGATGTAGAGAGACAGACTTGGTCAGTTTGCAAAGCTTTTTGCCCCTTTTCACATCCTGGCTTGTTGGTCGTTGGACAGTCAGAGCCCGTGAGTTCTTACTGGGATTCTAGGGTTCTGTGTTAGCCAACACTCTTGTTTAATATACTAATGTGTTGTGAGTCTCTTTCTCATCTGCCTTTGTTGCTTGGTTCAAAACAAGATCATGATGACTTTGCCACTAGTCAACACCCTCAAAAGGCCCTATAAAGAACAAGAAGATCATGCTTGCAAATCACTTGACACCATTGAAGAAAATAACTGTCTGGATTATACTTAATATTACCTTTAGAAGCACTTCCTTCTGAACATTATCCTCATAGATATTAGTAATTAATATCTAGATATTAATATTAATATTTATTAATATTAGATATTAATAAAAGCTTTCCCAACTCGTGTCCTGTTGGATCCATAAGTATTAACATATCGAGTATATTTTATGTTGACATTCTCCCTAATTTTATTGTCACCATTACTCATTTATTCCAGAATTTAAAGATCTGAAAATAACAGAGGTTTTATTATGCTTAAAGGCTCAAAAATCAAGATGACAATTAAGAAGTGAAGATTTTTGTGTTTGGATGACATGTGTGGTTAAACAGATTCAGAGCTGGATGTGGGACAGAGCGATGGAGGTGAGATAAGAACACAGGTCTGCAGTTGGATGTGGGCCATAGTAAGACACATACAGATACAGTATATGCAAACTGACATCAAAACACATGCAAAAAGAGAGCTTACTGCAGCAATCACATGGAGCTAATTCTTAAAAAGCAATCAGTCTTGAGGTTTTTTTTTTTTTATTATCACAAGATAATAAAAATAAATGGGCAATCTAAATTACAGTGTGCAGTGTGGCACACTTGAATAAAAAAGATATAAAACCATAAAAGGAGGGTAGAGGATGTCTGTCGCCTTTCGGAGATGTCTTTCTAGCCCTTAACCTGCGCAGTCATTACCTGGGTGTTCAGTTCAGTTCAGTCGCTCAGTCGTACCAAACTCTTTGCGACCCCATGAGCCACAGCACGCCAGGCCTCCCTGTCCATCACCAACTCTCGGAGTTTACTCAAACTCATGTCCATTGAGTCGGTGATGCCATCCAACCATCTCATCCTCTGTCATCCCCTTCTCTTCCTGCCCTCAATCTTTCCCAGCATCAGGGTCTTCTCAAATGAGTCAGCTCTTCACATGAGGTGGCCAAAATATTGGAGCTTCAGCTTCAACATCAATCCTTCCAATGAAAACCCAGGACTGATCTCCTTTAAGATGGACTGGTTGGATCTCCTTTAGGATGGACTGGTTGGATCTCCTTGTTGTCCAAGAGACTCTCAAGAGTCTTCTCCAACACCACAGTTCAAAAGCGTCAATTCTTCTCTGTTCAGCTTTCTTTATAGTCCAATTCTCATATCCAAACATGACCACTGGAAAAACTGTACCCTTGACTAAATGGACCTTTGTGGACAAAGTAATGTCTCTGCTTTTCAATATGCTGTCTAAGTTGGTCATAACTTTTCTTCCAAGAAGTGTTTTTTAATTTCATGGCTGCAGTCACCATCTGCAGTGAATTTGGAGTCCAAAAAAATAAAGTCAGCCACTGTTTCCCCATCTATTTGCCGTGAAGTGATGGGACCCGATGCTGTGATCTTAGTTTTCTGAATGTTGAGCTTTAAGCCAACTTTTTCACTCTCCTCTTTCACTTTCATCAAGAGGCTCTTTAGTTCTTCTTCACTTTCTGCCATAAGGGTAGTATCATCTGCATATCTGAGGTTATTGATATTTCTCCAGACAATCTTGATCTCAAATGGTGCTTCTTCCAGCCCAGCACTTCTCATGATGTACTCTGCATGAGTGAAATAAGCAGGGTGATAATATACAGCCTTGATGTACTCCTTTTCCTATTTGGAACCAGCCTGTTGTTCCATGTCCAATTCTAACTGCTGCTTCCTGACCTGCATACAGGTTTCTCAAGAGGCAGGTCAGGTGGTCTGGGTGTTGACCTTATACAACTCATTGCATTGTGCATATATTTTGTGTGCCTTTCTGTGGTTGTGTTATATTTATGATATCTTTTCCCCAAAAGCCATTACAAGAAGAATCCTGCAACAGCATGGGAAGCAGGTACTTGACAAGAATGTGCTTAGTACACTCAGGCATGGTTTTGTTTCTCTAGACAGACTTCTCGTAGAGCAATGTGTGTACAAAGCCTGCCCCAGGCACACAGAGAGTGCCCTCACCTGGTGTGCAGAAGCCAGCAACACCCACAGCAAGAGCAGAACCAGGGACATGACAATTATGGCCTGCCAGGGGCCAGGGAGGTACTGGGAATAACCTCCGGGCTGTAAAGTCTGTCATTAGGTAATCAGACAATCAGTGAAAAACACAGCAAAGTCTGGCTCTGGACTAAAACTGCTGATTAAAAGTCCATGTTTAGGTGTCCCCAATCATTGAAGTATTAATTAACCTAGAACCATTAGATCGGGTGTCCATGGTGCCCATCTACTTTGCTAGATGGTGTAAACCAGGCAGAAGAATCAGAGAAGTTCCTCAAGAACATGATGGTTCATCTATTGGAAGTGTTGACCCTGGAGAGTCATTTATACAATTGCAAGGACCTGGTAGGAAATGCAAAGTAATGTAAGTCTAAATAAGGAACATGGAAGTATTGCTGGGACATAGTAAAAGAAAGATTGGCAGGGAGTGTGATTAATCTCTGGCTTGAGAAGCATGAGTGAGTGACTGAGAGAGAGAAAGAGAGAGAGAAAGAGAGAGTGTGTGTGTATGTGTGTGTGTGTGTGTGTTGAAGGAGGACTCAGGCACTGATTCACAGGAAGGATGGGAATGAGATGCCAAATGGGCTTGGGAGAGAGTCTGCATGTTGATAAGAGAGTCACATGATGAAAGATGATTGAGGAAGAATATTCCAGTCCAGGAGAGCAGGATTGCAGGGAGAGAGGGAAGAGTCAGCAGTAACACTTGGAAGTTTCCATGGAGAGTAAGTCCAGAGTGAAGCAAGGGAGAGGGCAGCCATAGCTGTTAAGGATTGCTAACGTCAAGGTGAAGAGGGATAACTGGAATCAAGGACCCTCTAGAAAAATAATTTAAATCTCCTATTTATACTGCCTGGCTCTAATAAACAGGTATGGCTGGAGTAGACTTTATCAAGAATATCAGAGGAAATAAAAATAGTGCCTTTGAAGTCACTTATTCTTCCTGAAAAGCAAAGAACCTAAAGAACACAGCTTTTAGGCAGGTGCAAATAACCAATTCTGTTAATTATTGCTGGCTTAGTACATGCTTTAATAATTCAATTTTTGTTTAATGACTACATAGAGCTTACCCAACCGTGGTGATCACTTAATACTTCAAACTCTGTTTTATTATCAAATTTGCATAGATATCTATAAAAAAAACAAGTAGGAGGAGAGGCAACATTTCTATGCATCTTCCTGGAATAAATTGCAATTTTTGTTTTAACAACATGAGGAACTATGCGGGAATCACTTTGAAATTAGCAAAAATTATAATCATTTAAGCTGTCAAATGTAAGAGGAAGAAAACACAACCTCCCCAGCCCTTCCCGTTTATATATGCAGGTTCCCAGCTGTGTTCATTGTGAAAGGAAAAAAGGGAAAATGAAAAGATATTGGGTTTCTGCCAGGGAACTAAATGGAATCTCCATATTCCATTTATTGCCATGGCCAGCTTGACTTCTCCTCATAATATATTTAGTTAATGCAAATAAAATGACTTAGTCCTGGTTGGAATGAATAATCGTATTAATGATCCAACTTGGGATGTCAAAATTGTCAGCTTCTCCATCGAAATCCCAGATGAATAGCTGTTTAAGTACAACTTCTGAGAGGCCTTAGGTTGCATGTAGTCTTCACTTTAGGGATCCCAATTCCCACTTTTCTCTTGCAGTCTCTGGCTTGCTTCTCAATGATCCCTGTAAGGGAAATACCCAGAGAGGCATTTTCCTCACTTCCCACTCCTGCTTTCCATCTGGAATCCTGAATGCAATTATAAATCCATTAAAATGCATATGAGTGACTGAAGCCATAGCATGCCTTTTCAGAGCTCGGCCACTTTTCCTGGCTCCTAGAAGAGGACCCTAGCAATGGACTGTGAGGACTAAATGTTTGGACAAACCATCATTTTAGAATCTGGTTTCTATACATCAGATTATTTTTTGCTTTTTAAATAGCAGCCTAGCATATCTTCCACTATTATTTTTAATAGAGGTTCTTGAATTTCAAACTCATATATTTTCAGCCACATGAGAGAGCAGGCAAGCTGCTCTCATTTGTAAAATAAGGATGATGTAATGACAGATTTGTCAGATCAGGGCATGAATATTAAGGGTGTGGAAAAGATCGTCTATTCAGGCAGACATACTAATTTACAAAGGCTTCTTAAAGGCTTTTAGGCCAATAGAAAGAGAGCTGTTTACAAAATATTTTGCCCAAGATGAATCGTTTCTCAAGGATCTTCACTAGACTTCATTATATCAGTTTTCTTCTATCTGTTCAAAATAATATCTTTCTATCCAGTTTCAGAGCCTCTAGACAGATTTTTCCAGGTCTTACTTAAGGAAGACAGTTATTTACTTTTTCAAAAATTTAAAAGTACAATTATTTTTTTGGTAACTGTTACTACTCAAAAAGAGAGCATATTTACATATTTGGTAAGTTTGGGTTTAGAGGGGCACGCATAGAAAGAGAGAGACCACATTTGTTTAGTGGGCCCAAGGCACCACTCAGAGGAATGATATGGTAAACCTAGGTGACATAATTAGCTGCATCAGACAGAAACGTTGAAGGAGGCCCACAAACATGGTTAGTTGATGCAACAGCAGCGTTAAATTTCGCAAACCAGGCTATCATGGTGCCTGTGAAAAGAGTCATTTTGTTCTAAACCCTAAGACTTTATTTTGTCTGGAGAAGGTATTCCAAATTTCTCAGCCTGCCGTTTAAAGCTCGTTGAAGCTTTCTTTAGCCAAACTTTACTACACTATTCTCCCAGATCTCTAGACCACTCGAGTTGTCTTCTGCTTCTTCTGAACAGATCACTGCAAACACAGGCAGAGCTGTGCCGAATAATTACTGATTAATTAATTACTAATTAACATACTAATTACTGAATTAATAAAATCTTACTCACATTTCCAGATGCATCTTGACTCCTGTATCCACCAGGGCATCTTCCTGGCAAACTTAATTGGGAAACTTTTTCTAAAAGCAGGCAGTATGCCATTTATATCTATCTTGTAACATCATCAGGCTTCCCAGGTGGCACTAGTGGTAAAGAATCTGCCTGCCAATGCAGGAGGCTCAAGGCACTCGGGTTCAATTCCTGAGTCAGGAAGAATCCCTGGAGTAGGAAATGGCACTCCACTCCAGTATTCTTTCCTGGGGCATTTCTTGGACAGAGAAGTCTGGCCGGCTACTGGCCATGGAGTCATACAGTCAGACATAACTGAAAGACTGAGCACATGCACATATCGTCATTAATCACTAAGACTTGCATTACAGTTTATATGGACGTCTTTATTGCTCACTGGCTCAGTTGTGTCTGACTCTTTGTGACCCCAAGGACTGCAGCAGGCCAGGCCTCCCTGTCCGTCACCAACTCCAGGAGCTTGCTCAAACTCATGTCCATTGAGTCAGTGATGTCATCCAACCATCTCATCCTCTGTTGTCCCCTTCTCCTTCCACTTTCAATCTTTCCCAACATCAGGGTCTTTTCAAATGAGTCAGTGCTTCGCATCATGTGGTCAAAGTACCAGAGCTTCAGCTTCAGCATCAGTCCTTCCAATGAACATGCAGGACTGACTTCCTTTAGGATGGACTAGGGCTTGATCTCNCTTTCAATCTTTCCCAACATCAGGGTCTTTTCAAATGAGTCAGTGCTTCGCATCATGTGGTCAAAGTACCAGAGCTTCAGCTTCAGCATCAGTCCTTCCAATGAACATGCAGGACTGACTTCCTTTAGGATGGACTAGGGCTTGATCTCCTTGCAGTCCAAGGGACTCTCAAGAATCTTTTCCAATGCCACAGTTCAAAAGCATCAATTCTTTGGACCATCTTTATGATCCAACTCTCACATCTGTACGTGACTACTGGAAAAACCATAGCTTTAACTAGATGGATCTTTACCAGCAACATATCTCTGCTTTTTATTATGCTGTCTAGGTTGGTCATAGCTTTTCTTCCAAGGAGCAAGTGTCTTTTAATTTTGTGGCTGCAGTCACCATCTGCAGTGATTTTAGAGCCCAAAATCACTAAATAAAAATCACCAAAATAAAGTCATTTTGAAGCAGACTGATGAGTCAAGGAAAGGTTTTCTGAGATCACTCTAACAGGAGGAGGCATGAGGCACACTGAAGATGCAGGCCAGAAGAGAGACCGATCAATTCAAAACCCTCTCGGAGACACAAATGAGTTTGGCGTTTTAAATCTGAAAGTTGGAAATTTATAAATACCGAATAAGTGATACATCAGAGGTGTTGCAAGCAAGTGCAGCAATTGAGACTGTGTATCACATTGCCCCAAAGGCCCCAGCATCATCTTCACAGCTTAGAGTGTGGCAAGAGCTAGCTGGAATGGCTGAATTCAGGATGCTTTGACCCAGAAGCCACAGCACCTGCAGAAGTTCAGAGCAGGCTGATTCGAAGAAGAGAACTTGACTACTGCATCGTAGACTCTGTTTTCCCCTGGGACCCTGTGGCAAAGCCAGGCAGAAGTGTGTGTGTTCCATTTTGCCAGCTGGTGTCCACACCTATGGTGGGAGCCAGTCCCAGCTCTCTGATACTCATTTCTAAAGAATCTGAGGACAGAGCAGTGCTCCTACCACATCCACCTCCAACGGTGATGCCAAGGGATTCAAATTACTGAGTCCAAGGTAAAAGTTTTACAAACTGTAGTGTGTGCCGCAGAAGCGTTGTTTTGTTTGTTTGTTTGTTTTTGGAAAATACTCTCTCTGGCCTGAGTGATTGGGTGAACGAACGCACAACAAAGAGCTTGGATAAAAAATACTGTGGTCCAACACATACTATTATCTCTTACCTTTGCTACCTAGAGAGCAAGAATAGGCAATAGCAGGATTTCCCTAACCTGATGTGAACAGTCAACTCTTTGGAAAAGACCCTGATGCTGGGAAATATTGAGAGCAGGAAGAAAAGGGGGGTGACAGAGGATGAATGAGATGGCATCATGGATTCACTGGACATGAGTCTGAGAAAACCCCATGAGATAGCGAAGGACAGGGATAGTGTGCTGCAGTCCATGGGGTCGCAGAGTTGGACACGACTTAGCAACTGAACAACAACAAGGACAGGACTTCCCTGGTGGCTCAGTGGTAAAGAATACGTCTGCCAATACAAGAGACCTGAGTTCAGTCGCTAATCCGGGAAGATTCCTCATGCCGTTGTGCAACTAAGCCCATGCACCATAACTATACAGAGCCCACGTTCTAGAGTCCACGTCAGCAACAAGAAAAGCTATCTCAGTGAGAAGTTCACACACCACAACTAGAGAGTAGCCCCTGCTCGCTGCAACTAGAGAAGACCCATGTGCAGTAATGAAGACCCAGGAAAATAAATACATTAAAAAGAATCAGCACGACCATCTCTCTTCTACTGCTGGTGTGGTTTCTGTGCCCTAACTCTAAATAAGGACTTTCCCTTTGGTGGGCTCAACTCCCCACCCCTCACCATTATTTCTCTCCCACAACACCCAGAGCTGTCAGGTAGGAATTTCTGGACCAAGTGAGTGGAAAGCGTAACACAGATCAGGCCCTCAATACCTTGTGAATGAAAACACGATTTACAACATTTTGATGAAATGGAAATCACTGGACAAAACTCTCAGGGTTCTTTTTACTTTTGATGTTACTGATATCCCAGAGTGAAAAAGAAGAGCCCTTATCATTTAAAATTATTTGTATTGAAAGTAGGATTTTTCAGTTGTGTTTCCATTACGTGTTTCAATTAGGAACAATGGCAGTCGTGTAACTCAGGAGATTTACCGTGACAATATTTAAGACAAGTAGCTGCCCCTCTCCTCAGTTCTATCCCTTCCTTTCCTCTCAGGCTCTATAGTATATTAGAGGGAGCTCCATCAGACCTATTTTTAGAAAATCTCATTTGAAGTGGAACAACCTGCATCCTGTAACTTAACCTTGGACAATCTCTTCCTTCTGGTCTTTACATGTATCCATTTGTTAAAGGGGGTGAAAGTTTATACTAACCTCTAAAACATTTATTCCTCCAGCTTTCTGTTGCTCAATTAAAATGGCTATGTAAACCATTCTATGCCCTCAAAAGTAATTGATTAACTGATTCAGTACAGCACTTTGTGCAGTTGGTATCGTAAATCTTTAATTCACATTCCATTTTTGGCTGATTTGTAACAGGGCGTTACGGTGTGTTTGAAATAGGGATACATCCAGAGTTTTTTTGTTTTGGGTTTTGTTTGGGGGCTTTGGGGTTTCAAGTGGAAGGGGCCTGCTTTCTGTTCCTCCGTGGCCTGTCCTGGGGTCATTAGAAGGTGATTTTACTTGGTTGTGGGGGCCAGGCTGACAAACTCACTGCGTCCTTAGCTTACACCCCTGCTCAGACATCACCACCTACCCTCCTTCTGATATCCTCTCCCTCAAGCTCTAGGGATGCTGAGCTGCAAACATGACCCTCAAATCACATCTCATCCAGGGCTACTGGTGAGTCCAGCTGCTCTCTGCCTCTGGTTTTCCCTCTTCTTGGTGGGGGTTCTGCTCTTCATAGCCAGAGCTCACAGTCGCAGTCATCCTCTTTTCCTGCCTTCCCTCAGACCTGGCAATTATTAGCTGCTTCCCATCCTTGGGGAAGCACCTCTAGCTGCTGGCAATGAATTAGAAAAGCATCTGCCAGCCTCTGGGGATGCTTTAGGAACCACCCGCCTTTAGGAACCACCGCTCACTCTTCAGAAAGGGTCCAGGGGCAGTGGAGCAGGCGTGGACATGCCTCCCCGGCCCTCAGTGGCCCCCCTGACCCAACACCAGCCCCCCTGACCCAACACCAGCAGGCTACCACCACCAGCTTGTCAGTAACCGGCTCTAGCTCATTTCCGGCAGCAAACATGGCCTAGTGCTGATCTGATCTGCTTCTGAAATTCAGTTTCACAACAATGAATATCTGCATGCCCCATGTGCTTGGGCTGGAACACAGGGCCAGTGGGAGCCAGCAGTGCTTTGACTCACCATCACAGTCACGGGCTGCCCACAAAGGCTTCCTTCCAGGTATGGATCGGGTGGGTGGTTTCCCATGGGCACCTGCGCCTGGGGACAGACAGGCCCTGAGCAGGATGGTCTCCAAGGTCAGGGAGAGGGTTAACCTCCCCCAGCGCAGAGCTCCTGTTCCTCGGGGTGCGGTGATGCGATGGGTGTACCTGCGCATCTCGTGGTGATGACGCAAGTCCTGGGTGCTCGGCGGCCTGGGCCAGAGCAGAACCAGGCCTCCACGTGGGTGTTTGTTTATTTGAATCCCAGCCAGAAGGCAGCTCTGCTCNGATGCGATGGGTGTACCTGCGCATCTCGTGGTGATGACGCAAGTCCTGGGTGCTCGGCGGCCTGGGCCAGAGCAGAACCAGGCCTCCACGTGGGTGTTTGTTTATTTGAATCCCAGCCAGAAGGCAGCTCTGCTCCATGTATGCCTTAAGAACATGTACAGCGATTTGAGGGCTCCAACCAGAAAATTCCATGGACAGAGGAGCCTGGCGGGATATAATCCACGAGGTCACACAGGGTTGAACACAACTGAGTGACTGACAGTTTCACTTCCTCCAGAAAAATAAAGTGTCAGGCTGAGAACCAAGTAATTTTTTTTTCTACCTCTCAAGGCCATTCATGAGAATTATTTTGAACTTTTAAGACACCTGGGTTAACTCTTACCAGGCTACATCCTTCTTGTTGAGCTAAATTTGCATAATGGTGCTGGGCACTAACAGTAATTAAAAATGATCAATTTATAATCAAAGCACAATTAAGGCATCATGCTATTTCAGCTTCTTTAATTAGCCAACATTCTTACAAATGTATATGATGGTGAGGATGTTATAAAAAAAGGCATGCTCATCCGCTGCTAGTGAGTTTAAATTGTCATAATTCTTTTCTGAAATAATGCAGAAAATATATTTCAAGATTCTTAAAAATATTCACATTGTATTATCAAGGAATTGATTTTGAAAAATTAATGTGAAAATTATAGCTCATAGTTTCATACACAAAGTTGCTCATATGACAAATAATAAAAATCAAATAGTTTTCAGCAGCTGTAAATAAACTAAATGCATTAGTATACATTCACATGATGAAATTGCATGCGATCACTAAAAGTAGGATTCCAAATTGTTCATTCAATATGCAAACAGGTAAATGAAAATATCAGAGACTGATACAGATATATATATATAAGTTTAATGTATTATAAATGTTGAATTTATGTCAAATAAAGATTAACTGTGTTGATATAATTTGCTATAGAGATGGAAATAATAAAGTTCTTACACCATACTTTTTCCAGATGGATTATATACACACACACATTTATGTATATGTTCAACTATATATATACACAAATAAAGTTAATTGTACATACATATATCCACATAAATTTCTGTATTTTATATACAGAAACTTATATATGTATATATACATTTGTAACTTTTCATTAATTAGAATAATATTAATATTTTTATAATATCGTGAAATGTGATATAACCTTACAAGCAACAGTAATACCTAGTAGTCATAAAGTAATAGATCAACAATTTGTTTATGTAAAATTCAAATATATATATGTCTCATATTCAAAAGATACTATGAATAAAATTAAACTGGGTGATAGTATGTTTTAATAGAGACACAGTATTTTCAAGACAAATAAGAGATAAAACACACTTCTTCATATGTAAGCAACCTTCTACACATCAATAAGAAAAAATATAAACAATTCAATAAAATCTTACAGAAAGCACCTGAAAAAGTAATTCACATAAGAGATGTCAACAGATTTTACAGGTATGAAAAGAAACAGAAACTCGATATCAGGTGTGATAAATAAGTTAAAAGTTTGTTTTTAAGTTATTTTTTTCTGTCACCGTGACAAACTTTAAAATGATTGCTGATACACATGGTTAGAAAAGGTAGGAAAATGGTGCTTTCATAATGTATCTGGGAGTCTGATTTGGCACGTATTTCAGGGCAAGTTGTTAATTCCATCAAACTGAGCTGACATGTAAAATTCTCAGTACACTTTGACTTCAGACTCCACTCTTGAGAAAATATCGTCGTAACTATTCCTCCAGGCATGCAAAGATACTTGATAAATGCTTTCTTATAGTATTATTTCTAGCAAGTAAAGTTTAATGAATGAAAATATCTAACCTAGGGAAATTTAAATATATTATGGTATAGTCTGAATGATTTATATTCATCAGATAACTGAGAGATGTATTAATGAAGGTAAAGCCAGCCGTGTAACAAACACACCCGATCATTTCAAAGCTTCAACATAGGGAAGTCATTCTCTCATAACGTCCCAGGGAAGCAGGAGTTTCTGGGAACAGAAGTTCTTCCTTCACTGGTTGAAGGAGCCACCACCCACCCTCCTGTCTGTCACCGGTGCAGGGTCTCGGAGCCGTGCATCCAGCCTTGAAAGGTACACCCAGCCACCTGCATGGGGCTAGGCAGGAGGGGGGCCCCTAACTTCTGCTGACCTTCTGTGGGCCCTGTCACCTGGCCACACTGGCAGAGACCCTGAGAACTCTTGGCTCCCTGTGTGTCCAGGTTTGGGGGACAGCTCCCTTGTGGGATGTCAGCTCCCTGCTTGCCCTGGCTCCCCTGCCAGCAGAGGAGGAAGAAAGGCGTCCCCACCTCCTCAGTCAACAGTGTCCTCCTTCTTCCCTGGCTTCCTCACACCAGCAGAATCAAATGTTTCTTTAGATTTCAGAGGGTTTCTGGAAACGCACAGTCAGAGGTATTAGATTGCATAAGCCGAGGATTTTCGTGTGCTCTCAAGGGAGCAGGTGCAAAACCCCAGACTGAGATTGGACTTTCAACCGAGCTAGGTAGGCGGCAGCCACAGCAAACTCAATTTAAACATGATTCAAAGAGTCAATATCGTGAAATAGCCTATAATGGAAAAGAATCTAAAAAAGAATAAATAAGCATATATGTGTGCATAACTGAATCGCTTTGCTGTATACCTGAAACGTTGTAAAGCAACTGTACTTCAATAAGACATTCATTTATTAAAAAATAAAGATAAACAAATGAAAGCAATTCAAAATGTAAAGAAACTGTTTTGTTTCTTAATTTTCTGAAATATGTTACCTGAAGTTAACAGTTCGATAAGCAACCAAGATATAAATTTCTATCAGCTTGGGGTAACTTATATCAGCTTACGGTACAAATTTAAAAGAGTTAGTGAGAAAGAAGTCAAGAAGCTGCCAGAATGTGGGTAGGCTGATCAGATGGAAGTAAGAAAGGAAGGAATAGAATTCCTCACCCCCCAAAACTGCTATTTTATATTCTCCAAAAATACATGTGACCCCAAAAATGTATCATCCTTGATAAAAAATATTTTCTGGATTTTTTTTCTCTTATTTTACAATTCTCTTTTCTTCTAGTCATCTGAGGGATGTGGAGGGTGTTAAGTGTGAAAATGAAAGTGTTAGTCGCACAGTTGTGTCCAACTATTTGTGACCCCCATCGTCACAAAGAGTGACCCCCTGTAGCAGCCAGGCTCTGTGTCCACGGGATTCCTCACGGACTTTCCCAACCCAGGGATCAAACCCAGGTCTCCTGCGTGGCAGACAGGTTCTTTACTGCCTGAGCCGCCAGGGAAGCCCTGCGGTGTTGGTCAAACCTTAAACGCTGGTTAGTATTTGGTTTCAGTAGGGCCCACTCCAGTATTCTTGCCTGGAGAATCCCAGGAACGGATGAGCCTGGTTGTCTGCCTTCTATGGGGTCGCACAGAGTCGGACACGACTGAAGTGACTTAGCAGCAGCAACAGCAGGGCTTCCCTTGTAGCTCAGTCGGTCAAGAATCTGCCTGCAGTGCAGGAGACCTGGGTTCGATCCCTGGTTTGGGAAGATCTCCTGGAGAAGGAAATGGCAACCCATTCCAGTATCCTTGCCTGGAAAATCTCATGGACNGCTTCCCTTGTAGCTCAGTCGGTCAAGAATCTGCCTGCAGTGCAGGAGACCTGGGTTCGATCCCTGGTTTGGGAAGATCTCCTGGAGAAGGAAATGGCAACCCATTCCAGTATCCTTGCCTGGAAAATCTCATGGACAGGGAAGCCTGGTGGGCTGCAGTCCATGGGGCCACAAAGAGTTGGGCACGACTGAGCGATTAACACTAACTAACTAAGAGAGCCGCAGCTTAGCTCCAGAAAAGGAGCCAGTGGTTGGCAGCTGGAGTGCAGAGGCAGAAGGTGCCCTCTGTGTATGCTTAGGGAACAGGACGATGTCACCTGGAGATTCCCAGAGAGACCTGGGAAGTAGAAACAGACAAAACAACATACAGCCACTTAGTGGAGTTCGGTGTATTGTCCCATGGGTATTTAAACAGAGTGTGTGCATACTAAGTCACTTCAGTCGTGTCCAACTCTTTGCAAACATACTGACTGTAGCCCGCCAGGCTCCTCTGTCCACGGGATTCTCCAGGCAAGAACAGCGGAGTGGGTTGCCATCCCTTCTCCTATTTAACAGAGTAATATCCCTGAAATGTGATACATTTGCATCATAGGATCTGCATTTACATTACTTTTTATTCTGATAGGCACCCTTATCGAGTGTAAACTGAAATGTACCTTACAAATCATGTCCATACTGAATGAGATGGTGTTTACATCATTTCCTTTCCTTTCCTTTCTCCTTTTTTTTCCAAAAAGTCCTCTTATCATGACAGGGCATTTTGTAATCTATAAAATCTTAGAGCTGAGGAAATAATTTGTTCAATATATTCAAATAAAGCCTGGAAAATANGAGATGGTGTTTACATCATTTCCTTTCCTTTCCTTTCTCCTTTTTTTTCCAAAAAGTCCTCTTATCATGACAGGGCATTTTGTAATCTATAAAATCTTAGAGCTGAGGAAATAATTTGTTCAATATATTCAAATAAAGCCTGGAAAATAATGCACAGAAATATTAGCTCTGGTTATCTGTGGGTGATGGGATTATGAACTATTGTACTTTTCTTTGTACAGTCTCATATTTATAAAATTTCAATGGAGCAAAGAAAAGCTAATACATGTTATTAAAAGTCTGGAGAGCATTCAAAACAAGGGATCTGGCCAGAAGTTCAACGGGACTGCAGATTGCAAACAGCTGACAGTCACTAAACTGTATCCACGTCATGGCTGCGGTCTGGCTAGACACCCCCCCAGGGGACTGACAGAAAGAGCCACACTAATTGTGCCACTGGGGAGCTCACTTCAAGGCTCCCCCCAAATTACCCTCCAGCTCATTCAAGAGGGCGAGGTGCCCAGAGCCACGAAGGCAGTGCACGAAGCTGGGAGGAAGAAGGAAGCTCCGTTTGGGACTTTGGGGGCTCTCCTCTATTTCTGCTGGGCCCCAACCAAAGCTTGCTCCCTGCTGGGCGTTCATTCACTCTGCCACCCCCCAGACCCAGAACTGTCCTCTCCTCTGGCGCTGCTTAACTTGAATCTCCGCTTCTTGGGGCGAGAAACCCCAGTGACCCATTCTCTGCCAACTTTAACTTGCTTATTCATCTCATTCCCGGATGCAACCTGAGACAGAAAATCTGGGCTCTTGGGGCTTAGCTAACTACCTTTTCCCTGAAACACACCTGCCATTTAATAGGAAGAGACTCCAACGGGAGGAAATTCAACTCTACAAGAGCTTAGTGGAGAAGATAAAACAGGGGAGATATTTTTAGCTCTGTTCATGCTCCCCAAAATACCGTGCAGTCGGCTCCCACAGTAAAGTCTACTGCACCACGGCAAGGCTGCGGGCTGGGTAGTGTCAGCATTGGAAGGCTAAATTGCTAGTACAGTAAATGTATCTAATGTGACCTTTAAGAAGCATTTAAATATTTCTTCTTCTATTCATGCATATTTTTGTTTCTGAAATAATTGTTTAGGTAATTATATATTATTTATATCATCTTTTGAATCACATATATTCTTGAAAGTAGACCTATGATGAGGAGAACATGTTTACTTACAGTCTCAGCTCTCACTTCAAATAATCAAATAGATATTGTGATATTGTGGATTTCTTTCGGGGTCGAGGGCTCAGACAAGCTCATGAAGCTGCAAGATTCTTAAAATTTAGTGTCATGAGAACTGGGTGTTTTCAACTCTGCTGGTGTCTGTCTGTTTTTGTGCTGCTCCTCGTTTTATTTACAGCCTAGCTGAACACCTGACACTCAGTGAATGCTTTTTGACTTTTGAACAAACTGAGTTGAACTGAAGCTGGGACTCCTCTCTTTAGGAGATGATACTATTGTTGAGAAGATGGGAACCATGCATGGGAAAAGCAAATCAGCCATTGAAAAAGCATGTGATCGGTGCCAAAGACAAGCGACTTGGCTACATTAGCTACATTTTAGAAATGGAGAAAAGCAGATATAATCTCAAAAAAATGCAGTATACAAAGGTCAAGGGATTAATTGGTCACTTAAAAAAAAAAAAAAAAACTTAGCTATTCAGTGTTCAAGTTAGATGAAAACAGTGTAAGGTAGCATTGTCCAGCAGACAGATAACATGAGGCCATCGAATAACTAAGTTTTCTAGTGACCACACCAAAGAAAGTAAAAAGGAAGAAATGCAAATAAGATATTTTATTAAACTAAATATATCTAAAATATTATCATTTCTATGTATTTGTTGTTGTTGTTGCTTAGTTGCTCAGCCATGTCTGATTCTTTGTGACCCCATGGACTGTAGCGCACCAGGCTCCTCTGTCCATGGGATTTCCCAGACAAGAATACTGGAGTAGGTTGCCATTTCCTTCTCCAAGGGGGATCTTCCCAACCCAGGGATCGAACCTGCATCTCTTGCATTGGCAGACGGGTTCTTTACCACTGAGCCACCAGGGAAGCCCTTTCTATGTATAGCTTACATTAAAATATCAATGATATATTTTATAGTAAATGATATATTTTTGTAGTAAATGTTTAAAATCTAGTGTGCTTTGTACCCTTACAACACATTTCAGTTTGAACCAGAACATGCTCGGAAGTTACATACTACGGCCAGTGGTTGCCTTATCGGAAGGTACATGTTAGGTTTCCAATAAAATCATGCCCATATTTCAAAATGGCTCATTTGGGGTTATTCTTCACCAAGTTTGGAGTTAGTGCAAGTGAAGTCTATTAAATTTTGTAGGAAAGAGGAGGCAGGTAGACGGACTTAGCTATTCCCAGTGGTCAGGTCGGCCTTTAGCAAAAGACCATTCCCACTGCAGGCCCTCAGAAAGCATGCTGTATTTTTTCCACGTGGCTCCTGCGTCTGTATTTTTCTTGTTAATAAACCTGCAAACCAGAGAAAAACCCAACTGGACTTGAATTCATTATCTTCCACTCACACAGTTGACAGGCTGTTAAATTCTGCACACACCAGCTCTTGTTATGAATTCACACCTTGAGAAAGTTGGAAAGCCCTTCCATTAACCCCAGCACTGCGTGCACAGGACACGCTCTGCTGTCACACACACGCATTTCATTAGGGGGTTGATGGCAAATGGAAGGCCATTCAAAGTGCTCAAAATGTGTGATGAGGAGACCGGGCTGAATGGAGTGGATTTGGTGGTGCTGAAGGTGAAGGAGCGTGTTTTCAGTGCACAGGATGGGCCTTGGATGTGCTGCTCCTATGACTGTTGATGAGAAGCAAGTGGTGCAGTACCAGTGCTCGTGCCCATGTGGATTACACCTGGCTGCCTCCTCATGCTTTTCACCTGCATCCCTGAGCTGTTCTCCTGCATCCTGGCCCTGTTCGCCTGAAGGTGAAGAAGTGGTTTTCCTGCTGGGCACTGCCCTGCCCTGTGGAGCCCTCCAGGTTGAAGACACAGATACAGGAAACTTCATCCTTCCTGAATGCTGTTAAAATAAGTTAGACCTGAACAAGCTCCTTGGGCTAGTGGGGAAACCGATTCTGTTACTTGATTTGTTGATGGAATTGTTCAAAGACAGAGTGGTAGAACATGGAAGATGTAAACTGTGTATATCAAGTTTGATTGGGTGGTCAGACGGTCCTGAGCTGTAGATGGCCCAGCATCTGGCCAGCAGCATAGAGAGACCTGGAATTCCGCCTAAACTGCTGGAATGCGTCTCATCACAATGCTTGGTTTTAGGGCATTTAAGACTTCATTAGCTACTGCAGAGCCTGGGGAGAGGATGATAGTTTCGAGGAAAGTAATCTCAACACGTTGATTGGGTTATTTTTATAGGCGCTGAGGTCACAGAGTTTTGACCAAGGATTTGACTGAAGCAGGAAAATGTGATGAATATTCACATCAGATTTACAGGGTTAGAAGCAAATGCTTAGAGGCTCAAGCAGAATCTTGCCAAATCTCGTGTTGTAGGGAAATGGGAGATGCCTGTAGGACCACACAGACAGAGAATAAAGCCCATATGGTTATAACTTTATATTAGCTTGAATAACACAGAGCATCTTCTATGATCATTTGAGTACACAAGTGTGCTTTCTAATAGATTTTTGTCTAATCTACGTTCAAATTGTGTGAGTTCTAGAAGTGGAAAATCTAAGTCAGATGAAATTTCACCTGGTTAACAACTTTTCAACTATGTCATAGGGTTGTGTACCATAAGAGCGTGTTAAGTTCTTTTCAAGATGTCTAACTTCAGTTTCAGAAAGAGGACTCTTAACTTAGAGATGGTTTCCTCCTGATTGGTATCTCTGGGGTGCCATTTACTGTTCACCACATCCTTCCCACTGCCCTCTTGCTTACCCATAAAAATGTCATGGTGGGAATAGAAAAGTCAAAATCAGTAAATTAAAATGAAATTACGTAAATCTGCCTAAGGATATAAAAGTTATGTAACCACTCCCCAAGGTTGATGTCATTGAGTTTTTTTAGAATTTCTTATAAAGAAAGGAACTTATATATAATCTTATGTAATCTTCTTGCCAGATGAGTAAATAGAGCCCCTTACCACCACCACCCCCCCACACACCTTGCAAAATACTCATTTCTCCAAGGTTACTTAGTGTTAGAGACTGACTGAATAAAAGTGTAGCCAGTTCAGGCCAGGAAGCTGCAGCCCTTTCCAGCTCAACATTAAAAGTTTAAATAGACATGCGAAACGTTGAGCCTGGATTAGTGAGGAGGACTTTTTCATCCCAAGTAGCTAAATTGGCCTGCTCTTACTCTGATCTGAGCCAATGTTCTCTAGACATTTGCTCTCAGTCTTGGCAGTAATGAAAATTATCCAGAGAGTTTGTTGAAAATACAGATCCCTAAGCTTCACTCTCAGAGATCATTAATTACTTGATGTGCAGTAGGGCGAGAGAGTCTGTCTTTTCAGCAAGTACCCTGGTTAGAAATCACTAAAGTAATGCTTTACAAACTTTGAAATTTGTGCCTCATCTGTGAATTTCACTGGAAATTTCAGAATGAAGTCCACCCTTTCAATTTAACTACACCCACTCAATATATCAAGAGCATGAGAGAATGCCAGCAGCAAAAAATGCTGATGACACCTCCACAGTGGGCTAAACTAGAATTAATGTGGCCAGATATAATGGGCATTTTTTTACTCATTCTTAGGCAGCCTCTTCTGTTTTACATTTGATATTATTGGACAGCAGGTTTGGCTCCATTTATAATTATAATAGAGTTAATTAAGCTGATTGCCACTGGCTCTCAGTAACTATCTTTCTTTCCTCAGCCCAATCCCATACACAAAATGGCTTTAAACATAAGAAAATAAATGAACTCACATAAGTATGTCCACAAATAGGGTTCAGGGAATTGTTGATTAAGTGACCCAATAATATTGTCCTGAACCTGATTTCTCTCCATGGCCAAGCTAGTTACCACTGTGACTGAAACCCCAGCCAGCCAGTAGCAGACTGTGATGCTGAATTTATGGCATCATTCCTTGAGACCAGATAGCCCTTTGCTGATAGGTTGATTACCTGCAACTTTTCCCCAGACCAATAGACTCAATTTTATGGGCAAATGATGTAAATCAATAGGCATGTGTCCATGGGTTTTACCATGAATCCATCACATGGAAACACCTAGCCTAATGGAGAGGTGTGTGGCTCGTCAAAGACTGAGTCTGGTGGTGGACGGTAAGAGGTATCGAGGAAACGTCTTCCAAGATACAGCATAAAAGTTAAACCAACACAAGCAAATGGGCCCTCAACAGCTAGAATGTATGAGCACAGGGTCCAAAGATAGAAGTAAGACTGGCCTCTTCACCAATGCTTTCATTGACCCTAATTTCCAAATGGGCACCTCCTATAGGAGAGATGAGTCAAGATTGCCTGGAAGTTCTGAGCACCTTCTCTTTGCTTTGGTCCCCTCAGGCCAGTGGACCCAGAGACAAGAAAGCATTATTGGTGTAACAGTATGAATGATGGTCTAAGATGCCTGTTCTGGTGCTTCTAGACAAAGTGATGGGTGACAGTCAAGAGTGCAAGAATAAAGGGCAGCAGCAGCAGCTCCTTCCAGGAGGAAGGTTGGGATCACCCCAGCAAAGAACCAACCAAACCACTCAAGCTGCTGCTCAACAGTAGGGAAAATGTTTCATCAAGTCAAGGCTATGGTTTTTCCAGTGGTCATGTATGGGTGTGAGACTTGGACTGTGAAGAAGGCTGAGTGCCAAAGAATTGATGCTTTTGAACTGTGGTGTTGGAGAAGACTCTTGAGAGTCCCTTGGACTGCAAGGAGATCCCACCAGTCCATTCTGAAGGATATCAGCCCTGGGATTTCTTTGGAAGGAATGATGCTAAAGCTGAAACTCCAGTACTTTGGCCACCTCATGTGAAGAGTCGACTCACTGGAAAAGACTCTGATGCTGGGAGGGATTGAGGGCAGGAGGAGAAGGGAACGACTGAGGATGAGATGGCTGGATGGCATCACTGACTCGATGGACGTGAGTCTGAATGAACTCCGGGAGTTGCAGATAGACAGGGAGGCCTGGCGTGCTGCGATTCATGGGGTGGCAAAGAGACAGACACGACTGAGCGACTGAACTGAACTGAACTGAAGGGGATTCCAATGGGCTCTAACATCTCTGAATGATGAACAGGAAGGCAGTGTGGCCTCAAGGCCTGCTCAGTGGAGAGTTGTCTCCTTCCTCTGACTTTCTCTTGTCAGAAACATGGCCAAACACCACTTTGAAGGGGAGTCTGTGGCTCTGTTCTTTCAGACAAAACCCCCAACAAATCAGGATCTGTATACAGTGGAGGCCATGATTTCTGGGTATTTGAAGATATGGGTACCTGGGCCCCCTCTTAGGTACCTGCTGGCCCCTTGGTCACTTGCTTACCAATGGAGTGGTGTCAGAAAGTACAACACTACAGCCCTGACCTCATCCGTGAGAAGCGTCCCCCCATAGGGCAGAGCACGAAACCCAGTGGGACCCACTTGTGCATGTGTAGCCTATAAGAATGGGGACTTTATGCCCCATAGAGTAATCTCTGGGCTTCTCAGGCAGCTCTAGTGCTAAGGACCTGCTTACCAATGCAGGAGACAAAACAGAATGCAGGGTCGATCCCTGGGTTGGAAAGGTCCCGTGGAGGAAGGCACAGAAACCCGCTCCAGCATTCTTACCTGGAGAATCCCATGGAGAGAGGAGCCTGGCGCACTGCAGTCCACAGGGTCACACAGAGTCGGACATGACTGAAGCAACTTAGCACACACGCACGCAGCATCATCTCTGGCCAATGGGAGGTAGGACCTAGTAGATAGCGTCTCCACAGATGCAGCTCTGGAGAAGTCAATAGCCCATGTGGCATCTCTGAAGATGGTTCCCTGAGATGGAGCACAGGGCTTTTCTTAACACCAAGTAGCATCCAACTCAGTGATTCACCCTTTGTGTTTATTTCTTCCTGTCTCAGCCCCCTTTTCTTTAAACCTAGTGCCCTGGAATTGTTTGAAAATTTGCTCTGAAACACATAGCAATGGGGAAAGTCAGTTATCAAAGTAAAAAGGTTCTGTAGCTGAATTGTGAATGTGGAGAAAATGCAGAGATGATAAGTACTGTAACTGACACAAAAGTTCCACTGTACAGAAGGGATCATTTCAGCTTGGCCATTGTGGTCCCTGAACGGCCTGAGACTTGGCAGAGCAGGGGCCAGTGGGCTGACCACAAGCCGTATCTGCCTGCACCCTGGTTCTGTAAAGGAAGTCTTATTGGTCAGCCCCCACCCTCTCTCATTTCTGCTTTGTTTATGGCCACTTTGGAGCTACAGCAAAGCTGATTTGTTGCAAGAGATCACATGGCCCCAAAAGCCTAACCACCTACTATCTGACCATTGATTATGTATTCAGTGTCTACTACCTGCTGCCATGACTGATTAGACATGAGACCAGATGGTAAAAGAAGATTGTTTGAACAAGGTCAAAGCACAAATATTTCTCTTACACATGCTGAATGGGCGTTTCAATATGGCCTGAGATGGGAGGAATTTGTCAGTAATCATATACTCCTGCTGTCTATCATCTGCTAATGGGTAGACATCGACATTTGTAAGATCATATAACCTCAGATATGCTGATGAAAGTGAAAGAGGAGAGTGTAAAAGTTGGCTTAAAGCTCAACATTGAGAGAACGAAGATCATGGCATCCGGTCCCATCACTTCATGGGAAATAGATGGGGAAACAGTGGAAACAGTGTCAGACTTTATTCTGGGGGGCTCCAAAATCACTGCAGATGGTGACTGCAGCCATGAAATTAAAAGACGCTTACTCCTTGGAAGAAAAGTTATGAACAACCTAGATAGTATATTCAAAAGCAGAGACATTACTTTGCTGACTAAGGTCCGTCTAGTCAAGGCTATGGTTCTTCCTGTGGTCATGTATGGATGTGAGAGTTGGACTATGAAGAAGGCTGAGCACCAAAGAATTGATGCTTTTGAACTGTGGTGTTAGAGAAGACTCTTGAGAGTCCCTTGGATTGCAAGAATGAAACCAGTCCATTCTGAAGGAGATCAACCCTGGGATTTCTTTGGAAGGAATGATGCTAAAGCTGAAACTCCAGTACTTTGGCCACCACGTGTGAAGAGTTGCCTCATTGGAAAAGAGGCAACTGATGCTCGGGAGGGATTGGGGGCAGGAGGAGAAGGGGATGACAGGGGATGAGATGGCTGGATGGCGTCACAGACTCGATGGACGTGAGTCTGAGTCAACTTCGGGAGATGGTGATGAACAGGGAGGCCTAGCGTGATGCGATTCATGGGGTTGCAGAGAGTAGGACACGACTGAGCGACTGAACTGAACTGATACGTACATACACTCAAGTTATTGCTAAGTCAAGTTGCTACTTTCTAAACTTCTTGAAGTCATCTTTTATTCATCTTTGCATCTTCAGAATCTCTCGTTAATTAATTGAAAGCGTAACTAATAAATAGAAAGCATTTAGTCATTTTAAAATAGTCTCAGAAAAGCCAAACAGGTCATTTGCATTCCTTCCAAAGGCGTATTTTGTTTGGATCTCTGTGTTCTGAAGATTCCCGAGCCAGCCATGTTAGCGAACCATGATGAGCTAACACTCACTTACAGTTTTGTTGTAAAGAATGAACACTGACATTTCCCTCCAGAAGGGTGCTAAATCTCAAGAAGGACGACAAGAGCTGGGTCGGAGGAAAGCACCCGAGGAGCAGGGCTTCCAGAAGAAGGACACAAGGCAGGAATCAGGCCCAGGAGGCCTCCAAGGACGCTGAAAATAGATGCTCTGGCTCTGCAGTGTCGGAATGTGTGACCTCTCCAGGGAGGTGCCTCAGAACAGACAGGCCAGAGAGGAACAGGTAACACCAGGTGCCACCCGGGGAGAGGAGCTCTTGAGCAACAATCAGCCCCAGACACACAAGGAGGGCCAGGAATTCCTGTACCCAGCAGAGAAGTGGAGTGTGAGGATGAAGCTCAGGGCTGTGCTTTGGAATAAAAATGTGTGTGTTCATGTATGTGTGTGTGTGTGTGTGAGTGTGTCTGTGGGGGGTCATGCCTGTGTGTATGTGTGTCTGTGCATGTGCATGCATGTATGTGGTGTGCACATGAGTGAGTACAAGTGAATGTGTAAGAAAAATGCAACGCATCATCCAAAGAGCAGGCTGGCAGGGAATCAACATTTGTTTGGACACAGGTGAAAACTTTAAATGGGTTCCAGTTTCCACAGTCCTGGATTCAGCTCTTTCTGTGACCAAATGGTTTGCAAGGGAAACTAAATGGTTAAGGACACAAGACAGAAGAAATGTACGTGCATTTGGATGTTTGCTGCTGTGTGCTCAGTACCTTCAGTCATGTCCGACTCTTTGCGACCCTGCAGACTGTAGCCCGCCAAGCTCCTCTGTCCGTGGGATTCTCCAGGCAAGAATACTGGAGTGGGTTGCGATTTCCTCCTCCAGGGGATCTTCCCAATGCAGGGATTGAGCTTGCATCTTCTGCATTCCCTGCACTGCAGGCAGATTCTTTACTGCTGAGCCACCAGGGAAGCTTGGCTTTTGGTCTGCTCATCTCTAAAGCCTCATGTGGTTCATATCAAGGGTTTCTGTGTCCAGCCAGCTCTGATGTGTATTTCAGCTTCTGGGAGGCGATCCTACAACACGCAGTCAAAGTGCTGCATTTGAATTTTCTTCCTGCTCTCAGGCCAGCCAGCGGAATGCTTTAAGTCTACCACAGTAAATAAATCAAATAATTTCCTCACCGTAGGTGTCAAGGGCTGGGTGACTGTGTGCCTGATTTAGTGCAAATCCAGTGGGATTACTTGGATTTGCAAAAAAGCAAAGAACCCCCCTCCCCTGATCCTACACGGAGTAGACTGAGAGCTTCCTGGTGCTAAGTTTAATTCTTCCAGGCACTGTCTCTGTTGTGTTTACTGGGATTCCTGTTTTCTTTCGAAATTGTCTTGCTCAGAACAGAGTAACTCAAAGCATTGCTAAAGGACAGATTCTTAGAAGCACTCATTAAACAGTAGAAGTGCGGCAACAGAAGGAACTCGGGGGTTTCCTGGTATGACCTCTTGGTGTCCCAGATGAAATATCCATTCAGAGGAAGCAGTCCTGGCTCAAATCACAAAGCCAGGTGATGGTCAGGTCTTCTGCAGCCAGCCTCACCCACAGTTATTTTGGTCACATTTCCCAGATGTTTAGATGTCGCTCTGACTTTTTGGACAGATATACTAGTTGGATTGTTCCCATGTTTCCTCTGAGGAGAGGACCCTTATCGCCTAAGGAATGACCAGCCAACTCCTATTTGAGTTTTCCCTTCCACTTTGGTCCTAACTCAGCCCCGCAGCAAGAGTCCCTAAGGCTGCCGCACACACCTGCCTCCCCCATCCAGACCCCTGAGGCCAGGCGCTTCCCGAAGCCAAGCTGTCTCGATGCTTGTTTATTTTGATCTTGGCTCCTGAAATTTCTCTGATGTCTGCTGGCTCCATCCCCGGCTTTTATCTCTAATCCTCCCTCCACTCAATTCCCATCTATCGCCTTCTCTCTGACTCAAGATTTAATTTACGATTTCCACTTATTCATCCCATCTCTGAAATTTTCTATTTAAACTCCCTAGACAGTGGTGAGAATTCGTTCTCTTGAGAGACCAGTGGAGGCCAGTGGGAGGCGCAGGGGCCAGGAGTCCAGCGCACATCAGTTGTCTTAGGGCATCTGCCAGGTCTCTGAAACCTCCCTTTGTTACTGGTACCCACACTGGTGGGTCTAAAAAGTCATCCTGATGCTTACATTCAGTCCCTTAGCCACAGCAGAGGACCACAGAGCTAGGCTCTGTACTTAGGAGATGACAAACATTTTCTCCTGGTAACTCCTGAAGGAGAGTCAGCAGTGATAGCTGGACTCTGCTGTCTGTTTAACCTGCGAGTGTGTAGATATAGGAGGTGTGGGATGCTGCAATGCTCTTAGAGATGGAAGATGCTCTTAAAGAGACGATGCTCTCTTTCTCTCTGTCTGTGTACCTGCTGCACCCAGACTGCTCGCTGAGTCTAGAACATCTATGTCGCTCATCTTCCAGAAATCCCTTATCGGTCAAGGCTGGACCAAAGATGGACTTTCTATAGGTGTAGGTGTACCTGAGTATGTATGCTATATGATGTTGCATACTTTTATTACAGTGTTTTGACAGTTTTAATCATTTATACTATTCCTCTGAAGAATAGCACAAATATAATTACTTTCATTTCCTGGAGGAAAATTCAATTCACTGAGATCCTATAGGCATCTGGCAGCAGAGATGGGATTAGAACACAGAACTTTGATTTCAAATTCCATACTAGCTATGACTTGTTCTGTGTCATTACTTAAAAATGTCCATGCATCTATGCAAGTCTATACTTCATGTTCCTTGTATTACTGTTCATTGCTTATAAACAGGCTCCGTTGTTGTTGTTGTTCAATTGCTAAGCCATGTCCTGCTCTTTGAGACCCCATGAACTGCAGTATGCCAGGCTTCCCTGTCCTTCACTATCTTCAGAAGTTTGCTCAAACTCATGTCTATCGAGTTGGTGACGCCATCCAACCATCTCATCATCTGTCGCCCCCTTCTCCTCCTGCCTTCAGTCTTTCCCAGGATCAGGGTCTTTCCCAAGGAGTCAGCCCTTCGCGTCACGTGGCCCAAGTATTGGAACTTCAGTTCCATAGAGGCTCCATGAGAACAGTTATTTTCGGACCTCTTAATATACCTAGCTCAAATCTGGTATATATTAGAAATCAGCTTTTGTAGAAGGAAGAAGGGAAAGAAGAAAAAAGGAAGGAATGAAGTTCAACAATATATCAGGTTGGTTTGAGGTGATGCCTTACATGACACAATCCACAAGATTACCTAGGCAAGTGAAAAACAATTGCACTATACACATATGTTTGAACAGTACATATGTACATGGTTGAACCTATGTGATGTTCATACACAAATACACATGCCTTGCCAATTACATTCTTAGTTTAGCCCATGAAGATACTTGTTTCAGATACTGTCATCATATCAGCATTGTTTAATAAAAGATACATTTCGGAGCCCTAGGCCCTTGTAGTACATTCACTATTATTCCTGTATTTTTATGTTACTACTTAAACTATTTTTTAAAATATCTTGGAACCATGCGCTGCTCTTGATCTGCATAAGAAATTCTCTCACTGGGATCAGATGAATCCAGGAAAGTAACCAACATATATGCCATGTTTTTTTTTTTTTTTTATTGGTTTGCTTTAAGAAACTGGAAAATCTATACATTTCTAACTTTTACTAAAAATGCAAGATTTTGTTTTCACAAATCCAGACAGTGGTTGGCATCTTTTCACAGTTGACCTTGGGAGTTTTCTAAACTGCTTTCAGAGGGGGAAGGACTGGAAACAGGCTGGTATGGTGCACATGCACAGTGATCCAGCTTCTTCAGGACTGAGTACCTGGTCCTTCTCTGAAATTTTGTCACACCCTTCCGTGCACACTTCCTTGTTTGGCAAACACATTTTCCTGGGAAATTTTAGCACTTTTTATAGACCCTGGATCAAGTGTTACCCCTAACCTGTGGACCAGTAGTGAGTAAGAGCCACCTCCAGCTTCAGGCTGGAGTGAAAACTTCCTGCTAGGGGAAACTCATGTCCATTGAGTCAGTGATGCCATCCAACCATTTTATCCTCTGTCGTCCCCTTCTCCTCCTGCCCTCAATCTTTCCCAGTATCAGGGTCTTTTCCAATGAGTCAGCTCTTTCCATCAGGTGGCCAAAGTATTGGAGCTTTAGCTTCAGCACCAGTCCTTCTAATGAATATACAAACCTTTAGGTTTGATCTGCTTGCTGTCCAGGGACCCTCAAGAGTCTTCTCCAGCACCACAGTTCAAAAGCGTCAATTCTGTGGTGCTCAACTTTCTTTATGGTCCAGTTCTCTCTTTCTTACATAACTACCGGAAAAACCATAGCTTTGACTATAGGGACCTTTGTTGGCTTTTCAATACGCTATCTACATTTGTCATAGCTTTCTTTCCAAGGAGTAACCATCTTTGTATTTCATGACTGCAGTCACCATCCGCAGTGACTTTTGGAGCCCAAGAAAATAAAATCTGTCACCACTTCCACATTTTCCCCTTCTGTTTGCCATGAAGTAATGGGACCCGATGCCATGATCTTAGTTTTTTTTTTTTAGTGTTGAGTTTCAAGCCAGTTTTTTTCACTCTCCTCTTTCACCCTCATCAAGAGGAGCTTTAGCAAGTTCAGTTTTCCACCCTAGTTCCACCAACTGCAAAAATCCCACTGGGCTCTTCCACCTCAGTTAGAAAGCAAAGGAAGAGGTTTTGCTCACGTATGTTGCATGTGACCATCAATCTGAATTATGCAGACAAGGGCGGTCGGGTTCAGCAGTCAAGAGCAGAAAAGAAAACCATTTGCTGAAAACCAGAGTGAGAACTGAGCCTAAGCCGGGGGCCTCGGGCCGCCCTGGGCACATTTCCCTTTAAGACCTGAGTTGGGGGACCTTTGTTGACTGTGATTTGAAACTCTCTCCCCTGGGGGCTGGATGTCGACCTCACTGTTCTCTGTACACAAGCACCAGGCTCCGGCTTAATTAGTGGCGCGTCTTTGGGGTGAGCCAGATTTTATACCCTGGCATGGGGGAGGTGTCGTGTTGCAGCCATTGTTGTCCGAGATGCTGATGGTGAATCCAGATTACAGGAGCTCAGAGCTCCGTGGGGTGGGGAGCCTGGGAGGTAGGAGGCGTGGAGCTGTGGCCTCAGGCTGGCTCATAAATAAGAAAAGAAGGGAAATGCTCTTGTGGATGAGTTACTAAGATTCACTCTATCATTCTTTTTTTACATGAAACTAAACCATTTATGATTTTTTTTAGGCTAGAATCAGCAGGACAATTTTTTTCCTTTCCTCTTCATTTGCATATTTCCTAGGAGACAGGGCCTCACCTAACCAGGGATTAGGATTTGGGAAATCAGTAAATGTTATGGTGTTGGAATATCATTTTCTCCCTGAAAATTGAAGCATGGGTAGCTACTTCTTGTTGTAAGGACTGCATTTTCCACACTCCATTGTAAATCAAAGTGTATGTAAATATTACCTGAGGAAAATGCATATTGGATTCAAAAATGCAGACTTTCTCTAAAGGATTGTAAAAATACAGGGCTTGTAATATATTTTCTCTCAGTATTTCTGTATCAGAGTTCCTAAGGGAACAAGAGACTAATTGGTCCTAAAATGCAAAAAATATATATATATTATATATACGTGTGTGTGTGTGTGTGTGTGTAATAGGGCTTATACATTCAGAGTAAAACAAACCATATTTATTTTTTTCTATGGCTATTTCCAATTTTATCATTCAAAACAAAATTTTAGTTCAGTTCAATTCAGTCATTCATTCGTGTCCGACTCTTTGCCTCACAGCACGCCAGGCCTCCCTGTCCATCACCAATTCCCAAAGTTTACTCAAACTCCTATCCATCGAGTCGGTGATGCCATCCAGCCATCTCATCCTCTGTCGTCCCCTTCTCCTCCTGCCCCCAATCCCTCCTAGCATCAGAGTCTTTTTCAATGAGTCAACTGTTCACATGAGGTGGTCAAAGAATTTAAATATATGTTAATATATTTAATCCATATAATCAAGTGTATTTAAATATCTTAAATATGCACGCTTGTGTTCTCAGTCGCTACTGTCATGTCTAACTCTTTGTGACCTAATGGACTGTGCCTTTTCTGTCCATGGGATTCTCCAGGCACGAATACCGGAGTATGTAGCCATTTCCTACCCCCGGGGATTTTCCTGACTGAGGGATCGAATCAGAGCCTATTGGGTTTCCTGCAATGCAGATAGATTCTTTACCACTGAGCCACCAGAGAAGCCCAGGTGTATGTGTGTACAGATATGTACTTTTTTGTAGAAAAGAGGTCTGTAAGAAAATAAAGAAGCAGCACACTGGAGGATAAAGAGAGCCCTGCGATGACATGTCCTGGGCTTGCGGGATGATTAAGTGCTTGAATGACATGAAACAAATCTTGTTCCTCTTCTTTAAAAAGATGGGTCTGGACCAAATCCTTCTAGAGATCCTTTCCAGCCCTGTGCCAGGAGACCTCTCTCACATCTCTCACAAAGTATTAGAGTTTCAGCTTTAGCATCAGTCTTTCCAATGAATATTCAGGGTTGATTTCTTTTAAGATTGACTGGCTTGATCTCACTAGCAGGTCAAGTGAGATCAACTGTTTACAGGTACTAGAAAGGAAGAAAATTAGAATTATTGGGCACAGAAAAAACTAAGAAACAGGTCTTGATGCACCAGGTGCTCTGTAGAGCATCACTGAGTTTACCACCATGCCTAAGAGTCCAGGCAGACTGCTTCTTCATTCGGTACTTAGAGATCCAGGATCACCGTCACCAGGAATGAACAAGATCTAGATCACTGTTGTGCCTTAACTGGGCTTTCATTAACTTGGATGCTCTTTGGAGAGAAGAAGAACAAATATGGAGGAACGCATCCATACAGTCTTAGTCTCACAAAGTCTTTGGGGATTTTTAGGGGTTCAAAACCAGATAGTCCCCTCCACTGTCAGCCGGCAACACCGCACTCCTCGCAGGCAAGCACCCAGCCAGACAACAGGCATTTTATTTTATTCTGCTCATGGGATCTGTTCCTGAAGACTGACTGTTTAGGGGCCGCAGGCTCTGCCTTCAGGCACATCAGGAGAAATGGAACTGAATGAAACGTCCCTGAACAGCCTTGGAGTGCTGCCAAGGGGCCCCCATGCTGGCCTTTGGGGCCAACAAGAATGTGGGTGAAGCTTCCATCTCCTTCCAAGGGCAGCTTCTCTACTCGGATCTTGGTCTCTGAATGGAGGATATCACCTGCCATTTCCACTGCAACAGTAACCAGTGCCATTACCAAGGAGGGTTCTGGGAGGACCCCCATTTGTTAAGCAAGCCCTTTCTCTGGGAAGCAAGGTGGGGAATGAAGCAGCTGAAAAGACATCACAAAGCAGGTGGGACCCACTTTTCAATGATGTCATAATCTTTCTAGAAATCCGAGAAACGCTGGACTGGAGGAAACAAGCTGGAATCAAGATTGCCGGGAGAAATATCAATAACCTCAGATATGCAGATGACACCACCCTTATGGCAGAAAGTGAAGAGGAACTAAAAAGTCTCTTGATGAAAGTGAAAGAGGAGAGTGAAAAAACTGGCTTAAAGTTCAGAAAATGAAGATTATGGCATCCAGTTCATCACTTCATGGGAAGTAGATGGGGAAACAGTGGAAACAGTGTCAGACTTTATTCTGGGGGGCTCCAAAATCACTGCAGATGGTGACTGCAGCCATGAAATGAAAAGACGCTTACTCCTTGGAAGAAAAGTTATGACCAACATAGATAGCATATTCAAAAGCAGAGACATTACTTTGCCGACTAAGGTCCATCTAGTCAAGGCTAAGGTTTTTCCTGTAGTCATGTATGGATGTGAGAGTTGGACTATGAAGAAGGCGGAGCACCGAAGAATTGATGCTTTTGAACTGTGGTGTTGGAGAAGAGTCTTGAAAGTCCCTTGGACTGCAAGGAGATCCAACCAGTCCATTCTGAAGGAGATCAGCCCTGGGATTTCTTTGGAAGGAATGATGCTAAAGCTGAAACTCCAGTACTTTGGCCACCTCATGCAAAGAGTTGACTCATTGGAAGACTTTGATGCTGGGAGGGATTGGGGGCAGGAGGAGAAGGGGACGACCGAGGATGAGACGGCTGGATGGCATCACCGATTCGATGGACGTGAGTCTGAGTGANGTACTTTGGCCACCTCATGCAAAGAGCTGACTCATTGGAAGACTCTGATGCTGGGAGGGATTGGGGGCCGGAGGAGAAGGGGACGACCGAGGATGAGATGGCTGGATGGCATCAGCGACTGGATGCGCGTGAGTCGGAGGGAACTCCGTGAGTTGGTGATGAACAGGGAGGCCTGGCGTGCTGCAATTAATGGGGTTGCAAAGCATCAGACAGGACCGAGTGACTGAACTGAACTAAACTGAGACCTCTATTCTTACTTTTCAGAAGGCCACCTTCTTTCTGTGTCTTCACATGGTCTTTCTCCTGCACATGCATAAAACATTAGTATCCCTGCCTGTTCTTATAAGGATGCCAATCATATTGGATTAGGACCCCACATTTATGACCTCATTTAACCTTACATTACCTCTTTAAAGGCTGTGTCTCCAAATATCACACTGGGATGACTTCAACATATAAATTTTGGGAAGACATAGTTCAGTCCATAACAACTGGCATTGTAAGATTATAATATTGATATTGATGGTGAAATATATTGACAATTTGAGTTAAAGCTTTCTCAGGATAATTCAGATGGAAAGTGTTGAGGAAGAATTGTATTTATCTAACTATTAGCTAATTTTCATGCTAAAACATTCTGCACAAATTTATCATAGGACGTAGATAGTGGTAGATCAAGGGGGAAATGAGTAAATAAATTGTAATAAAAATATGTTCTCACCTACTTGGCAATCCTAAATTGATCCATCTCACCTCCACCTCTGTACCACACTCAAGTTGCCTGGAAGAATCATCAACCTTCCTTGACAAAGTCATTATGAATTAACACTATTGACTGAAGACACTTAGCAGCAGCAGCCTCAACCAATCTTTAACACCACTCAGGAATCAGCTATGTAGTTAGTAGATATTTAAAGATAATATGAATTAGTAGCAGCTAACATTTATTCAGTGCTTGCCATGTGCAATGTATTGTCCTAATAAGTCTACATGCTTTAAATTCATTGAACCCTCAGAAATACACTGAGAGATAGCTATCATCATCCTCATTTCACAGATTAGTAAAAGGAGACATAGAATGATAAATCATATGATCGAGTCCACACAGCTGGGAAGTATCAGAACCAAATCAGAATCAAATCCAGGTAATTGAGTTCCACAGCCCATCTTTTTTTTTTTAATTATACTACTAACTTTTTTTCATATCCTTCCAATCCTCCATTCTACCTTGCCACTCTTGGGTAATGAAAGAACCTCCTATTTATCAGGAAACACAAATAGAAGTCAGAAAGTGGTGCCTTGGACTTCTGAGGTTGTCCAGTAGTTAAGAATCCACCTATCAATGCAGAGGACATGGGTTCAACCCCTGGTCAGGGAAGATCCCATATGCCTTGGGGTAACTAATCCCATGCGCCACAACTACTGAGCCCACACTCTAAAGCCCAATGAGCTGCAACTACTAAAGCCCATGTGCCCTAGAGCTCATGCTCTGCAACAAGAGACACTAACACAATGAGAAGCCCCCTCACAGCAACCAGAGAGTGGCCCCTGCTCACCACATCTAGAGAAAGCCCGTTTGGAGCAACAAAGACAGTGCAGACAAAAATGAACAAATGCATTTTTAAAAAGTCATGCCTTCTGCAACTATGTGTTTGAAACAACAAAGGATGAAACTTTGTTTTGTTGGCTTAGAATGTGAAAGAGATATGCTTGATCCTCTGGTGAGTGATAGAAGGACCAAATGAGGTGCTACTTCTCAAAACTTCAACTCAAAAGTTTCGGTTACCACGTTTTATACTTTTGTAAATAACTTTGCCTCCAGATTTTAAACATTATAAAATACTTTCTTTGGGAAAAAGAAAAAGTGATGCCTTCAAATTCCTATCACTTAAATTTTAACTGACCCACATTTATTTACACCTGTTCCAGCTTTCTTTTCTGCCCCAACAAATGACACTGAGCTCCTAGAATCTAAAGTTGATACTTTCACCTATGCTTTTAGCCCCTCCTTCTTGTCCCTTATCAGGAACTTTACTGTCTAATGTACTTCTTCTTCCTACGGCATGCTTCAGTGATACCTCTAACTCCTTTCCAGTAGTCCTTAAACATTCTCTGCTACTGCTGCTAAGTCGCTTCAGTCATGTCCAACTGNCCTTCTTGTCCCTTATCAGGAACTTTACTGTCTAATGTACTTCTTCTTCCTACGGCATGCTTCAGTGATACCTCTAACTCCTTTCCAGTAGTCCTTAAACATTCTCTGCTACTGCTGCTAAGTCGCTTCAGTCATGTCCAACTGTGTGCGACCCCATAGACGGCAGCCCACCAGGCTCCCCTGTCCCTGAGATTCTCCAGGCAAGAACACTGGAATGGGTTGCCACCTCCTTCTCCAATACATGAAAGTGAAAAGTGAAAGTGAAGTCGCTCAGTCGTGTCTGACTTCTCATGACCCCTTGGACTGCAGCCTACCAGGCTCCTCCGTCCATGGGATTTTTCCAGGCAAGAGTACTGGAGTGGGGTGCCATTGCCTTCTCCGTACTCAGTACACGTCTAAACACTCCCTTAAATTTGCACCTCCAGCTGTTGTCCTGTTTCTCCCTCTCCCACACCACAGCCACTTCTACAGTTGCTCCAAGGGACTCACTCCTCAGCATCCCTTCACCCTGACTCCTTTGAGCATCACGAGGTAACCAGCTGCTGCTCCAACATTTGACACTGTTGACTCTTCTTTCGTAATAGAAGTCAGAAAGTCTTTCCTAAAGTCTCTTTTCCTTTGGGTTCCTTGGTATTATACACCGAGGCCTCCTCATACCCCTCTGCCATCCCCCTTAGGCTCCTTTGTTGGCTGCTCTTCCTCTGTCTCAATGCTTTCTACAATATCGGTGCTCCCAGTGTTTTGGTCACAGACTCCCTTTAATGCATTTTCATTCTCTCTCTAGGATAGCTACTCTGTGGGCTCCAAATATCATTCACATGCTGCTACTGTCCAAGTATATATCTCCACCCTACACCCTCTGCTTAGCATCAGACCCTGCATCCAACTCTTCTAGGCATCTCCTCTAGGGGTCATGTACAACATGGCCAATGCCCCGTTCATTGTCTTCAATCTCCAAACTATTGTTAGGTTTCTACTCTCAGTCAATGACCTATTCCAGAAACCTGGGTCCTCTCCTACTCACTAGGGTAGTTGACAAAGTGCTTATAAGATGTTAATTCCTATGCTAAGCACCTCACATGAAGTAATTTCATTTTATTGCCATCATCTTCAGAGATAAGAAAACAATAATTAAATATTCACTGTCTCTAATCCTTATTGCTAAGGAAACTGAAGAAGAGTTCTCCAAGCCATCATACTTTTTCTCAGTTTCTTGCCCCAGCCCTCTTATTTTGAATGCCTGGAACAGTGTCCCCATCCTCATGCCTCTCTCTGGCTTCAGACCAGAGGACATGCTCCTTGTATGTCCTCTAGAGCTCTCTTGCCACTCTATTAATATATTGCAACATATCAACTTCCTTTTTTTACAACATAGAGCTTTATGGGAAAGGGAAATCATTTTTTCCCATAGGAAATGAAAGCAGAAGCTATTACTACCTCTGTAATCTGGTGATAAATGTGTTTAGCTTCATGGGAAAGGCCGGAGTAATTTTATCTAGTTTACCTGTGTCCATGGATAATATTGCAAGATTATCATTTATTGTATGATATTTTCTCTCTCCTTTTTTCTGTTACCATCATTATCCCTATTTAAAAAAAAACAGCCTTGTATTTGCCTAAATTACTAATTCAAACAGAACAAAAGCGTATCTCAGATTTCACTCACTTTAAATTTCCCCAGTTTGGCCAGAAATCTCAACCTGTAGCAGTTAGACTTCCAGAGATTAGAGGAAACTAACTTTACTAAAACCCTAGCCTCTGAAAAGAAACACACACACACACACACACACATGCATGCACACACACACACACACACACACACACACACGTGTACAGCCATGCCATTATGTGAATTATAACTAAGTTTACTCCAAAACATGCAGATTGTAGTTTAAAGGATCTCTTTTCTCTCTAAGGACCTGAGAATATTTTCTTCCAGATGAGTAGGAGACCAGGGTTGTCCCTCCGAACTGTGCAGTTACTGATGTGAGCTAAGCTCCTTTCCCTACAGGGTAATGTAACACTGGCTCCACCACGTCTTCCCCACTAATAGCCTGTGAATTTGAACCACAGCAACAGATCTTCTCTGGTTCTCGAGCCTGGATCATTTACCCTGAAGTTTAGACTTGCCAGCCTTTATAATAAGGTATTGACTATGCCAAAGCATTTAACTGTGTGGATCACAATAATCTGTGGAAAATTCTGAGAGAGATGGGAATACCAGACCACCTGACCTGCCTCTTGAAAAATCCATATGCAGGTCAGGAAGCAACATTTAGAACTGGGCATGGAACAACAGACTGGTTCCAAATAGGAAAAGGAGTACGTCAAGGCTGTATATTGTCACCCTGCTTATTTAACTTATATGGAGAGTACATCATGAGAAATACTGGGCTGGAAGAGCACAAGCTGGAATCAAGATTGCTGGGAGAAATATCAATAACCTCAGATATGCAGATGACACCACCCTTCTGGCAGAAAGTGAAGAGAAACTAAAAAGCCTCTTGATGAAAGTAAAAGAGGAAGGGAGNGGAAAAAAGTTATGACAAACCTAGATAGTATATTCAAAAGCAGACACATTACATTGCTGACTAAGGTCCGTCTAGTCAAGGCTATGACTTTTCCTGTGGTCATGTATGGATGTGAGAGTTGGACTGTGAAGAAGGATGAGCACCAAAGAACTGATGCTTTTGAACTTGGTGTTGGAGAAGACTCTTGAGAGTCCCTTGGACTGCAAGGAGATCCAACCAGTCCATTCTGAAGATCAACCCTGGGATTTCTTTGGAAGGAATGATGCTAAAGCTGAAACTCCAGTACTTTGGCCACCTCATGCAAAGAGCTGACTCATTGGAAAAGATTCTGATGCTGGGAGGGATTGGGGGCAGGAGGAGAAGGGGACGACAGAGGATGAAATGGCTGGATGGCATCACCGACTCGATGGACATGAATTTGAGTGAACTCCGGGATTTGGTGATGGACAGGGAGGCCTGGCACGCTGCAATTCATGGGGTTGCAGAGTCGGACACGACTGAGTGACTGAACTGAACTGAGCCAATTCCTTAAAGTAAATCTCTCTATATACAGTCTTTTGATTCTATTTCTCTGGAGAATCCTGACTAATATACATGACATTTTTTCTGTCTTTCTACTTTTCCCTTATCTATATCAAGCCAGACAGAGACCTGTGATTACAGAGTGACCAGAGCACTTCAGTCCTGCATTCAGTTGCCTGTTCCTTTAGCTGAGATGTCCTTTGACCATGCTCTGCCCTCTTCCTGTTCCTCCTCTACCCGGTGTCTATGTTGAAAAGCTTCATGCAATTTTTAATCACCCTATTATCCATACAAGGACTTTGGTTTTCCTGACTGACAATTTTCCTGAGATCCTCTCTTACAACCTATCTTTTCTTTCTAGCTTTTCTCTCATTCTCACTCTATCAGTGAATATTACGTTTTTCTTGTTGTCACAGGGATCCACTTACTTCAGTTATTCTGCTCCAGTGGAGCTCTGGCCAGTGTATGAAAATAAAAGTTCTAGAACTGGACCCAACAGGGTGGAGAGATGTGAGGAAGGAACCATAGAGTGATGATTGGACAGAATGCCTTATCCCTCCAGCCCCTACTGAGGTTCTTGGGACAACAGTAACAGTAACAAAAATATTAATGCTGCTCATCAGAGCTGATTTTCCTTTTATAATGTTTTTAAAATGCGAGCATTGTAAAGTAAAAAAAAAAAAAAAAGTAAAATGAGTAGCAGTAGTGGTGAAAGCAGAAAAAGATCAGCCAATATGAACAAGTATCTGCCCAAAAGTCATGGTCCATAAATAGAAAGACTGTTCATTTGCCACACAGCCAAACGCAGATGGGAAAGGCTTACAAACACTAGAGGTGCAAACTCTCTGAAAAGGCATTGAACGTGTGGTCTGGAAGGAAAACTGAACGGTTCCAGGATAGAGAAGAGAAGATCTGATCTGGGTGGATGAGACCTGATAAGTTCCTTAAATCTGTCTATTGATGGCATTCTCATCTACCACATACCCATCCAGGGTGAAATGGGGAGACTTGGGTGCTTCTGCCACCTCAACTCCCTCTGCCTATCACAATGTTCCCTTCCAGCTTCCACATTTACTGTCTTCTGTGGTACAGACCAGAGTCTGGGTCCTGGATGGCTCTCCTATGGAACTCATCAAGACTGTAAAACACCTACTTTCCTTATTTCTTTTCCAAAAAGTGAACAGGTGAAGCTTGTATGGAGGACCTTTTCTCTCCTTTTAACTTCTCTTTCATACCTGATCCCTGACCCTGTCCATAAATGCTAGCTGTGCCTACCAGCATCCTTAGTTTTAGCATTATTTCTCCCTTAGTAGACAATAGGCAATTTGACTGCAGAGGTGTTTGCTCTCTGCTCCATCAACTATATAACTAGGTCAAGAGTTGTTTCCTCACAGCTGTTCATTAATTGTTGTTGGAAGATATAAAACATTTGCTCAAAATAGTTTGCTCCTTCCCTGATCTCTGGGCTGCTTTTGGAGCCCACTCAAGCACACAGATCCCTTAAAGTTGAATGTTATTGTCCCTGCAAATGATCTGCTCAGAGCTGCCCACTGAGTTCTGCCGAAGAGAAGCTTCCTGGGTGTCCTATGAATGGACTTTCTCTGTTTGCATCCAGCCACAGAAATTAAGCTGTTTTGCATCTAAGCTGTTCTGCTGATCATATCTCATTTTATCTGCCGTTGTGCTCATCTAGCACAGGGATTCCATTCTGCTGATGTAGTGAGAAGAAAGTAGAAGTTACCATAGATGCCCTCATACAACAGATAGCAAAATAGATTATAAATCTCATAAAAACAGATGATTCTGACAAAGTTTCCAGGAGTCTAATAATTCAGGTAATATCCACTTATCCCCTCAAAGTTAAAGCAATTTTGTCTTACCTTAATGCCTTGTCATGAGGAAAAAGACACCACAATTTCTAAAAAGTCTTTTTGTATTTTTGTAGGTAAATGCATCATAACTGGGTATATGTTTTAACATTTGCTGAACTTGGGACAAGAGGACAAATGAAGATGCATACAACATATATCTATGTATGATTAAATGTTAAATAAGATACATTTGATCCTCCCACCTTGAAATATTGTCCTGTGAGCATAAGTGAGTGAGTAAATTCTAACAAATTACTCCTAAATTTGTAATTTGGAAGTTAGTGTTCATCCAACAGAACCACAATTCCTTAGAAATTGGGAACTTTCCTAGAAAGAAAAAGAGGCCTGTGATCAACACTGGGCTGACATGTGCTTCCTCCCTGTTTCATCTAAAGAAAAAGAGTTTCCTGAAGCTGATTCTTGCAACTAAGGGAACAACCATCAGGTAGGCTGTTAACAGAAATAAGAAACATTAGCAAAAAATGTAGTGCCTGTGACTGAAGGCATTCCAGAGTATGGCTTTGGAGACATAGAATTGACAGAGATTAAAGAAAGTCTGTAGTACCTAGCATTATAGACCATACCTGGGTTTAAAGCTGCAAAGGCCTCTTTCTCTGTGAAGTCAATGTCTGAAAGGATTTTCACAGATGTTTGGTAATGTTGACAGTCAGAAAGACTTGCCTATTAGGTTTCTGACCATATATCGGTCAAGAAGAAGAAGAGGCCTCTATAGCTGTGTTGAGATTAGAGAGATTTACTTAGTAAGATGATGAAAGTGATGAGGGCATTGCTCTCTAGACCATGGCATTACAGGAGAATTTATAATGAGATCTTACAGACCAGACAAGGCCTGGACCTCACCAGATGGACCTCCAGATTATTGTCCTTGATGGAGCAATTTGAGGAGGAAGAAGAGATGGTAGCAATATTATAAAAAATTGGGTTGGATGGGAGGCGGATGACATCAATTCAGCTGGAGACCGATGGAAGTATGTTGAACCTCTAAAGCTAGATTTCTACAAAGCAACCTTCCATGTAGGGGAAGAAAGAGCTCCCATCTCTAACCACAGAAGAGGCCTCAGACCAAATTTGTAAGAAGCATTGACATATACAGTATCCACTCATTAATTTTTGTGTTTGTGGGATGAAGGCAAGAAGCTGTCATAGGAATGACACCTGCCCTTAGTACCTAGAAGCCCTAATATATATGGTGTAGATTTGTGTAATCAAAGTACTGCTTGGATCCTGGGAAGCAAAAAAAAAAAATCCTACCGACTTGTTTCACCTAAATCAGGAGAGGGTCTTGTGCTTCAGACTGCACCAGAAGCAAACCCCACCTTGGGAGTCCAGAGATTAAGACCAAGAAATGAGGGGAGTCGGTGATGAGTACTTTTAGGTCTACAGTTAAAACAGCGTGTAGACAAACTACTCTGCTCTTCTTGTAAGAGAAAGCACACTCACCAAAGAACCACTCTCTTGCAGTGAGCAGGAGCATGATACCAAGCTGGTTTCTGACTCTGAACAGGCAGGACAAGTGGCATAAGATCTCTAAACCTGAATGCTGCCAGATTCGATCAACCAACAGTTGCATAGTTCCCAATTTGAACCAAGCATTCTACTGATGCAGTGGGACTTGTACTTGGGTTGGATAGAGAAAGCCGTATTTGATTAATTCATGTACCCAAGAAAAGGGCCAGAGACATAAAGGACCAAAAAGTTACAGAATTATTGAAAGTGTTCCCACAGAAGAGTTCTTCTCTAACCATTATAAAAAGCAGGGAGTGTGATATTACACAGGACAGAGGAGCCCAGTTCCACAAGTAAATATTGTGATTTGTTTTCTCTTTCTCAACTTGTAAGAGAAAATTTGCAAGGGGCTACAAATATTTTTCTAAGAAGCTGTAATGAGATGGAGAAAATCTTATTCACCAAAATTCCAAGGACTGAGAAAGGCATCATGAGGACATGAGACAGGCAATTGGAGTGAAAAGGCTGGTCACCTCACTTTAAAGGAAGAGTCACTTGTCAGGAGAACTTGGCTTTGAAAGGAGATAGACAGTGAGGGGAGTGCCAACAAGATGGTAGAGGTGATGCAGTATAATTCCTTGTATGACAACCTCCAGAAATTCAGTGAAGTTATTAGGCCAATAAGATGGTTAGTTCAACTGGATCATTTTAGTAAAATGCAAATAGGGACGATCTGAAATATCTGGAGGGATTTAGCAATGGAGAAAGCTCCAGGAAGGGACTATGGGGATATAGAGGTCAAATCTTACTGAAGACCAAAGAGGGCTTTTGACCATTCTAGGATATAAAAGTGAGTTTCAGAGCATGTTTAATAAGTTGACAAATGAGTTATGCAAGCGTGAATTCCAAGAGGTGCCCGAACAGACAAACTTTGTATCTTTGAGTTATTCAGTGACAAGTGACAGGGTGTCATTAATTGGTAGTACATGTGGGGTTTTTAGGGAGAAGGCAATGGCAACCCACTCCAGTACTCTGGCCTGAAAAATCCCATGAGCAGAAGAGTCTGGTAGGCTACAGTCCATGGGGTCGGGAAGAGTTGGACAGGACTGAGCAACTTCACTTTCACTTTTCACTTTCATGCATTGGAGAAGGAAATAGCAACCCACTGCAGTGTTCTTGCCTGGAGAATCCCAGGGACAGGGGAGCCTAGTGGGCTGCCATCTATGGGGTCGCACAGAGTCGGACACAATTGATGCAGCTTAGCCACCGCTGCTGCCATGGGGTTTTTATGTTGAGTAGAAAAAAAAAAAAAAAAAAAAAAAAAGAGTATCTCCCTATTCAGGCTGGATGAGTCTGTACTACCATAAGTCAACCAAGCCTTTGGCAGGAACTGAGCTGATTTCTTCCTCTTCTCAGACATTCCTACTGCTATCAGGAGTAACCCCAGACAGAGACCCTCATTGTGAGCCAAGTATGGGAATTGAATCAACAACTTCCCAGAACATCCTAAACAATCACTTTTCTGTCTCTCTTTTCACCCAGATCTTATGACTCTAATTAACAAGCATCTCCCTTGGCCTTTTCTTCCTTGTTAGAATTTCACTTTGTCCAGAATAAAACTCAATTTCCCTTTCAGACACTATCTCGTAGAATTTATCTTTATTGGCTCAATCAACTTTCTACACATCTCTAGCTCTGAATACTCTTTACAAACCTAGTCTTGATTTGGGTAGTTTGGATGAGGGGTTGAAGGGTGACTTTGTTGGAAGAGTATTTTGCCTAGACAAACCCCAACTTGTAAAAGTCAATAAGTTAACTTGTAAAAAGATGCTCAAATTCACCAGTTATCAGGGAAATAAAAAGTGAAAAGATATCAATTTTCATATATCAAACTGACAATCAAGCTAATAATGGCCAATATTGGCAAGGCTATGGAAAAATGGGAACTCTCATACACTGTTTGTGGGAATGTAAACATGAACAGTGTCTTGGGGAAGCAATTTGACAATATGTCAGTGTTGTAAATGCACACTGTATTTTGATTTTGAAATTCTACTTCTAGGGAACTATCTTAACATGAGCAAAGCCATATAAATGCTCAAAGAATCATGTTTAAAGGTGTTATGGATGAAACTGCTAGTTGTCTACCTACTCTCTATCCTCTCTGTTTCTAACTATATATTTGGTGGTAGTGATGTGCTTAACAAAAAATGGACATTTCTCAGACTCCCTTAATAATACAGGGCAAGGCAATGAGATACAAGCAGAAGTCATTGGGTTGGACTTGACAAAAAGCCTCTTACCCTTCCCTGCTTCTCTTTTTTGCAACGTCCAGAACTTGTACATGATGGTTAGGGCTCCAGCAGCCATCCTGTGACCTCAAGAATGAAAACCACACATCAATGAACAGAAAAATATAAGGACTCTGGAAACGTGGTGCTTCATAGAATTACCATGGCTTGCTCTGCGTTGATTCTTACAGAGTTTATCTGAAAACAAGAGAAAAACAAGATTGCAATTTATTTAGGTCATAATGATTATCTCTCTCTCACTAGCAGCCGAATGTATTTCTGACAGACTGAAGTTTGCTGTAACACTGCTTTAAAATAGAGGGAATAATGTAAGCAGTAGAAATGCCTCTGGCTCCCACTTTCCTGAGATTTTCTAGATTAAATTCCAGTCTTAGTACATGAAATCCTGACATTGAACCCCCTTTTTTTCTTAAAACAACTTGATCTTGGCCCCACTTCAGCACATTATTCTCAAACTGCTAGAGAAGCAAACTCGTAATGTAAATATTTTTAAATTTTTGGAAAAAAAAAGACATAATGTAAACAAGATTCAATAACTATATAAACTGTATGTGTGCTGTACTTACTAAGTCATTTTAGTCGTGTACAACTCTTTGAAACCCAGTGGGCTGTAGCCTGCCAGGCTCCTCTGTCCATGGGATTCTCCAGGCAAGAATACTGGAATGGGTTGCCATACCCTCCTCCAAGGGATCTTCCCAACCCAGGGATCAAACCCACTTCTGTTATGTCTCCTGCATTGGCAGGCAGGTTCTTTACTACTAGCACCATGTGGGAAACCCATATAAACTGTATATTAAACCTCAAATTATATCAACCAAAACTGAGAATTGGGAGAAAGAGAGGAAACATACTCAGTTCTCACTGAACATGGAAAAGGAAATAGCATTCTATGCATAGCATTGATGATAAGAGGAAAAACAGGTTCAAATTCATTCTTGTTTATTTATAGAAAACTACTAACAAAATTGAAAATAGGATGGTTATCATCAAAACCATTAAAAGGTGAAAGTGAAGTCACTCAGTAGTGTCCGACTCTTTGCGACCCCGTGGACTGTAACCTACCAGGCTCCTCCGTCCATGGGATTCTCCAGGCAAGAATACTGGAGTGGGTTGCGATTTCCTTAAATAGAGTCTATATGAGTATTCTACAAACTTTTTATGGCAGGGTTGTGAAAGACAGAAGATTTTAAGCAGGCAATCCCACTATGTATACTTATTAAATATGAATTGCATTTTTAAAGTCATACACTAGAAGTTAAAATCTATTAAAAAATCTCTAAAAATATGAGATATCATATCCATGAAATAAACAGTATTTTAATAGTTGCAGTTCATGATGGTTCATACAACCTTAGCTTATACTTCAAGACTCAATATACATTTATAGTAAGGTTATTATTAACGATAGTGAAGACAAATCCATATTTCATAGGGTATTCTTGAATTTTTGTGAATTTGAATTTTTTACTTCAAAAATTAAAGCAAGGACATTTAGACTATTTACATTATTCTATTTTAAAGCAACACTACAACGAACATCTGTGTCTGTTAGAAATATACTTGGCAACTAGTAAGAGAGATCTCATTGTGACCTAAACAACTTAGAATTTTTTTCCCAATATTTTCCCTCCATCTCCAAATGTCAAATTTTACCAATATATACACTATTTCTAATTTGATGCTAAGATGTAAATTTCCTCCTCTAGGAATCCTCCAGGATTCCTTTCTAGAGTTATACTTGGAAATTTCCAAGCATGTTATTTGTATTTAAGTTTTCGGTGAGTTTCTTGTCCAGCTTAATTCTGTCATCAGTTTTGCCTCATAATGTGCTGACAACTTAATCAGGTGTAGGAGAGGGTCAGCTGTCTTCTTCTTGTCCTTTCCTTTACATGTGTTTTCTCTAGTTCACACATGTCAGGAGAGCTTCTTACTTTAACCACTCTATTCTGGTTAATTCGATGATGTTCATGCCTCCTCAAGAGCAATCATCTGAAACTGACCCAGCAAATGAGAGTGCCACTCTCAACCTTGGCATTTCTCTTGAGGTAATTCACTCACCTGTGACTGACAAACAGACCAAGTTGGGGTGTCGAGGAAATTCTATTATGTGCTATGAGTGGGTTCTTCTTTCTTATTGTAAATAAAAATATAGATAGAAAATTCTTCTATTTTATTCTTCTATTTCCGTGGATCATCTCAGGTAACACACTTTGGAGACTACTACTTTATTTAAGAAGTTAATCTTTTTTTCTCATTATGTTTCAAAATGCACAGACAAACATATCCAGGGGGAACTATAGAAGACTGCCTATGATCAATTTAAAAAAATGGACAAAGGAACTGAATAGACATTTTATAAAGAAGACATACAAATGGCCAACAGGTAAATGAAAGACATTCAACATCCCTAATCATCAAGGTAACGCAATCAAAATTACAATAAGAAACCATTTCACATCTGTTAGAATGGCTATTGTCAAAAAGACAAGAAACAATAAGTATTGGTGAGGCTCTGGAGAAAAGGAAATCCTTGTCCACTGTTGTTGCTGTTTGGTTGCTAAGTTGTGTCTGACTCTTTTGCAACCCCGTACATAGACTGCCAGGCTCCTCTGTCTATAGGATTCCTCAGGCAAGAATACTGGAGGGGGTTGCCATTTCCTTCTCTAGAGGGTCTTTCTGACCGAAGGATCAAATCTGAGTCTTCTGCATTGCAGGTGTTTTTTTTTTTTTTTTTTACCACCGAGCTACCAGGGAAGTTCTAGTTACTGTTAGTGGGGATGTAAATTTGTGCAGCCTTTATTTAAAACACTATAGAACTTCCTCAAAAAATTTAAAATAGAACTACTATATCATCCAGAAATTCCACTTCTGGCTATATATCTGAAGGAAATGAAATCAAGATCTCAAAGACATATTTGCCCCATCCCCCAACTCAATGTTCATTTCATTCAAGACATGGAAACACCTAAATGCCCATTGGTGGATGAACAGATAATGAAAATATTCTGCCATAAAAAGAAGGAAGTTTTGCCTTTTTGAGAACGTGGTGGACCTTGAGGGCCATATGATAGGGGAAATAAATCAGACAGAGAAAGGCAAGTACTGTGTGATCTCTGTGGTGGATTCATGTTGATGTATGGCAAAGCCAATAGAGTATTGTAAAGTAAAATAAAGTAAAAAAAAAAAAAAAAAGCTGAACTCATAGAAATAGAGAGTAGAATGGTCATTGTCTGGGCTGGCAGATGGGGAGATGTTGGTCAAAAAGTACAAACTTCAGATAATTAAGATGAATAAACTCTGGGATCTACTGCATGGCAAGGTGACTGTAATTAACAATACTGCATTATATACTTGAAATTTGTCAAAAGAATAAATCAGTCCTAAATGTTATCATCACACACACACAGTCATTATGTGAGGGGTGAGAGATATTAACTATCCTCATTGTGGTAATTATTTTGCAATCATACATGTATCTCATGATCACATTGTATACTTTTAAACTTACATGTACTACATATCAATAATATCATGATAACCTGGAAAAACAGAATGTTTATGATGGTTAGATTTATGAGGTGTGATAACAAATGATTCTTTATTCTTCTTTGCAATTTTTTATATTTTCCAAATTTTAAATAATTAACATGGATAATTTTTATCAGGAAAAAAAAACTCTAAATTTTTACTTTCTGCTTTGACTCGTCAGGCAAGCAGAGACTCTACAGCCAGAGGATCAGAGAGGAGGGGGCGGGGAGCAAGCAGAGGAGGAGCCAGAGGTCTAACACAGTCAGCAGGCAGTCATGGACTCCGTCTGCAGCAGCTGGCTCCCCACCCAGACACTGATTCTCCAAATCGGTCTCATTTTTGGTGAGTAACAGGACAGGTGGGGCTGCTCCTGGGACAGAGTGGTAAGAGGCTAAGTCAGGTGTGAGGAAGACTGGTGGGCAGCTGGAGCTTGCCTGGTACCAACATCCTGTTTCTCAAGCTTCTTTGAGGGTTGAAGGGGAGGAAAGAGGGATGAGGGCCTTTCTGGAATGTCTGCAAGTTCCTCAGGATGGGAAAATCACCATCAAATCCTTACTTCAAAAAGCAATTATTAGCCCTGCTTTGTGGGGCTGCTGCTGCTGAAATGATTAGAGCAGTGTCTCATTTTTCAGATTCTGGTTTGGCAAAACTATCTCCACAATCTCAGGCCCTTCTCTCCATCCCCCACCGTCACCCCCACCCTCCAGATTTCTTCTTTCTTCTCCTTATAGCCTGAGGGGGATATGTGGGATGAGTGAGGAACCAGGACAAGCTCCCATTGCCCCATATTAAGGGACATCTGAGCTGTGGGGACATCTGCAGAGGTGGAGGGTAGTGGGGTTGGGGGGAGGTGGAGGAATTGGGATCCTGACCTCTCTTATGATGACCTTTATGTGTTGTTACAGCTTATGACCTTTATGTGTGATTACAGTTGTTTTCAACTTCGCGGAGGCTGGGATAAGCCTGCAGATGCTGTCTTGTGTGTGGATTGTGAATTGGTCCCCTGACTTTGTACCCCAACCTTTTTATGGTGCAAAGTAAGGCTGAATTCTGTAGTCAGACCCATTTGGTCACAAATTCTGATCCTGCCCCATATTGGCCATAAAATCTTCAGCCGACGTATATACCCTGGGACAAGTGGGCTCTACCTGTCTGAGCTTCAACTTCCTTACTTGTAAAATGGATAGAATGACACCTAACTTCATCTGTCATTTGGGAAATTAAATGAAACAGAGCACATTCTGACCAGTGTCTGACCTAGGGACACAGAATACTCATGTACATCGTGTTATACTTTTCTATCTTGATGAAAGATTTGCAAAGAGACATTTAAAGAAAAAAGTAATGTTTCACTGTTTCATAATTGATAGTTTTATCATAATCCAGCAGGTTAAAAAGAGAAAAGATTTTCCTTTTGGAATCAAAGGGATTGTGGTGACACAGAGATTGCACACTTTCCTAAACTCCTCACCCACCTCCACCTCCAGGACCATGTTTTGTCTCAGATTGCAGAGAGGCTGAAGAGGGCTGCATGGCCCTCACTGTCCTAACCCTCCCCACTCCCCACTCCCCACAGAGAACTCTGACCTCTTAATTCAGGGATAGGGGAACCTCTGCCTTTTAAAAGAAACTACTCTCCTCTCTCTATTTCTGACCCTTTCTTCCCTCCCCAACCTCTAGGAAAATGATCTCATTTACATTTTTCAGCAAGGAAACAGCTGCTCCATTAGTGTCCTCCACAATCTGAATTCTTTTTCCTTTTTTGAATCAGCAAGTGCTAAAATTACCTCATTAAGGTCATGGAGTTTGTGCGACCAGTGAGCAGTTTAGGTTGTCCTGATTTTGTTTTTTGAGGTGTAGTTACACCTAGGCTAGCCCCTCTGTGCTTCCAGAGCTCTTCCCCTGTTCTACCATCACAGCACCTCTCAGTGTTCTCAGATAGCTGTGTAGGTGGGAGGGCAAGGGCAGCACAGGAAGCCATCTGCCCATCTGCTCTCTCTGTGCATTTTAGTTGCCAAACAACAATTGAGGGGCGGAAGTCCCCCCAAAGAAAGTGCAGCTGTTCCTGCCTCGCCCAAACAGGCATCAGCCGAATTTAAGCAGACTGAGAGCAACAATAACAAGGCTGTGTGTATGTAAATCCTACTTGAGAGGGGAGGGCAGGTAGCTGGGTGGGTCCCAGTGGCTCTAGCCACTGTTTACATTCCTTAAACAGTGACAAAACAAGAATTCTTTCCTGTAAATGCATCCTGGATTAAAGCTGATTCAGGCAGTACTGGTTTCATACTTTTAAGAATTGATGTTGATTGAACTAGTGAGTGCTTGTCCTTCATATAAAATTATAATTTCAAGACATTTAAAGGATATGGTGTCATATCATCATATTTAATTTCAGTTCCTTGAAAATTTGCAAAAGAAAGTTTTATGGGTGTATTTTTTCATGTACCCTTAAGGCAGGGCACACAGGATGTTTTGGTATATGTGAGAGATGCAAATGACCTCATTTACATTGTTCTTATCACTCTTTCAGTCATTGTTGGAATTGGTCCTTTTCTGTATGTTCTAATGAATTCCAGAAGCTGCACTAAAAAAAGAATTGGAAATCAGGAATTGGGATCTAGGGATAGTGGCACCAATTTTTCTCTAGTCATTTTTCTCAGTTTTCTTGTAAACTGTAACTTTGTCTCCCTGATCATGTAAAGAATATTTTCTGTAGCCTGAGAGAAATAACTTAATAAATTTATTTAAATATAAGAGAGAGAGAGAGAACAACAACAAAAAAAGCCAAAAAAAACAAAAACAAAAAAGACTCAAGAGTCAGACAGCTTGCAACCACATAAATGAACAGATCTAAGATTGCTGGGAGAAATATCAATAACCTCACATATGCAGGTGACACCACTCTTATGGCAGAAAGTGAAGGAGAGCTAAAAAGCCTCTTGATAAAAGTGAAAGAGGAGAGTCAAAAAGTTGGCTTAAAGCTCAACATTCAG
>SJYV01052394.1:0-10274 GCA_006410875.1 Neotragus pygmaeus | reverse complement strand
GGACATCTAGGTTGTTTCCATGTCCTAGCTATTATAAACAGTGCTGCAATGAACATTGGGGTACATGTGTCTCTTTCAGTTCTGGTTTCCTCAGTGTGTATGCCCAGCAGTGGGATTGCTGGGTCATAAGGCAGTTCTATCTGCAATTTTTTAAGGAATTTCCACACTGTTCTCCATAGTGGCTGAACTAGTTTGCATTCCCACCAACAGTGTAAGAGGGTTCCCTTTTCTCCACACCCTCTCCAGCATTTATTGCTTGTAGACTTTTGGATTGCAGCCATTCTTCTGACTGGTGTGAAATGGTACCTCATTGTAGTCTTGATGAGTGATGTTGAGCATCTTTTCATGTGTTTGTTAGCCATCCGTATGTCTTCTTTGGAGAAATGTCTATATAGATCTTTGGCCCATTTTTGATTGGGTCATTAATTTTTCTGGAGCTGCATAAGTTGCTTGTATATTTTCATATATCATCTTAATGGTCATTTTCTCAAGAAACTCTCCTTGATGCCCCGATAAAAATTAGGACCCTGATATAGATATACTCTCTAATACTTCCTCCTAGAAAGCACACCTATCTAATAATAAATAATACAAACATTAAGACACCAAGAATATTTACAGTGGTATTCAAAGAGGAGCACTTTTCTTTAGAGAACCTTTTTAGTGACAGTAAAATTAGCTTTTAGTACTATTTTCAAAAAATTCAGAAAAGAACAGTTCTTTCTGTTTTTCCCTTCAGAAAATGTGAAGCTGTGAATTTGGGAAGGGATTAAAGTTTTAATTAAAACGATAGATAAAAGATTAATGGATAAAGTATGAAAAAGAAAAGGAGGGGGAAAAGCAACCTGGTTCAACCCAGATTACTGTGAATCCAGACAGCCTTCTCTGGTGCTTGTAAACTCTTCCCTAAGGGAGAACAGACCACTGAATCATCTTAGGAGGCAGTTTAAATCCTTGCTCTCACATTTACAGTTTCTGTGACCCTCTACAAAACATGTAATCTATCTGCACCTTACTTTTTTCATCTTTAAACGAAGATGACCATCCATCTGACCTCTCCTCCCAAAGTTATTGTGAGAACCAGAAAGAACAAGAAACAAATGTGTTGCTAATTCTAAATGGTAGCAAGCCGAAACAATCCAATGACTCTAAGTGAAAACATCATAATTATAAGAGCTGACATTAAATATTCTAAATATCTGGCTCTTGGGCAAGAACACCAGTAAATATACTCTTAATCTGAGTACATGGTGTAAATGAGGGGCCAGTAAACACTGAAATGCCTCTTCCACTTCAGGTCTGTAGCTGATAGCCTGTCCCCACTTCCTGCCTTTCTAAGGGTACAATGAGCAGCATACGCACATCACAGAGCTCCAGGAGAAGAGCAAAGTGGACCACTTCTTATTCAGTGCAAAAACATGCTAACCATGCTGTTTGCTATTGTTTTTCATAGAATTGTGATAGGATGCTGCAGAGATGAGTTCTCTATTGCTGCTGTAACAAATTAGCTTAAACCAATGCGCAGTGATTATGTCACAGGGTTTCTCTAGTGGCTCAGCTGGTAAAGAATCTGCCTGCAATGCAAGAGACCAGGGTTCAATTCCTGAGTTGGGAAGATCCCTTGGAGAAGGGAAAAGCTACCCACTCCAGTATTCTGGTCTGTAGAATTCCATGGACTAATAGTCCATGGGGTCGCCAAGAGTCGGACACGAGTGAACAACTTTCACTTTTTCTTTTCTGCATGATGCAAGTTTGGCTTGGGCCTCATTGAGCTAAAATGGAGGTGTTAGCATATCTGTGTCTCCTCCTGTGGGCCTAGGGGATAGAATTGGCTTCCATGTGCACTGAGGCTGTTGGGAAAATCAGATTTCTTATATTGTGTTTGAGGAACTGAGGTCCCAGTTTCAAAGCTAGCTGTTGGCTAGGATTCATTCTCAGCTTCTGGAGACCAATCACAAACCTTGGCTTGTGGCCTTTTCCCACTACTTTCAAAGTGGATCAGATCCTGATATTTAGAATCTCTGATTTTTTTCATCTCGTCTCCACTAAAGGAAAATTCTCTCCTTACAAGGGCTCATGTGAATAAGACTGGACCCACATGGATAATCTAGGTAATCTATCTTAAAGTCCATAACTTTAATTATATCCATTCATTAAAACATACATATGTGTGATTCCACATATACGAAGTCCCTTTTGTCATGTAAATTAACAGATTTATAGGTTCCAGGGATTAAATATGCACGTATTTATGGAAAAATTGTCTACCAGTCTCTGTATTATACACTTATGAATTTTTGCTACTAAATGGGATGTTATTTGAAGTTAGAGTACATATATATTTGAATAGGTATGTTGATATTGCATGGATGATGGTGAGAACAAATATTCAATTATTTTATCCATTAAGTCCATTAAAATAGCCTTTATGTGTGTGAGGAGAGGGAGGTGTTGAAAAAAACATTAAAGACTGTGTCAGTTCCCAGAAAACTTGGATTGTTCTGTTTTATTTTGTGATTAGTTGCAAGTTTCTAAAATTTGTACCCTAATAAGAAATATAACAGAAAAGAAACAGGACTTCTTGATCCTTTAGATTCAATAATAACTTTTCAGATTAACTCTGTGTGTGTACAGGTCACAATTTGAGAAAGAAGCCAAAAGAAAACTTGGAAATAAAGAGATGGGTTTCTTTTATGACATAAAAGGAACAAAGTTCAAGAAAAACACACTTGAAGAGAAATTCTTTGGGTCTGAGATCTAGAACACATAATATTTATTAACAAAAGTAAAACTTCTCTCTTAGAGCCTAAGTTAATATGATTAATCTATCTCAACAGAGCATAAACTCCAAAGACTGTATGCACATTCACAGCAGGACTAATGTAATGGGGAAATAGGAAAGAAAAATAAAAATATGTATCCCTTAAATGATAAAATAGTGTAACTGAATGTTCCTAATCTCTACTACAGAATGGAAAACTCAAGACAAAAGATACTTTACACAATTCCAAAATGGAGACTATCTCTGTAGAGATATTAGAAAAATGAAATTTGCAAGCTTGGTCGTTTTTAACAGTGTATATTACAGAGAATGTTGTTACTGACTTTTACTTTCATGTTAAAATTTTACATCTAAACAGTTTGTCCCCATTTACTTAGACTTCTAATGTCATTAAGAGAAACTCTCTTTTTATTAATTCTTAAATCAATCTATAAGAATAGTGGTGACATTCCATTGAACTTTTATATATCCAATTTACATTATGCCATTTTACAAAGTGATAAATTTTTAAATATATGATTCCATAAAAAATATTTCTATAGGAATATGGACTCGAAGCAGAGGATAAAATAAAAGCACAGATTTATAGGATGACCTTGGTTGAAAGTCTCCTGCACAATTTTTGGTAATATGTATTTGTTGAGAAAACAACCCTTTTAATCACAGCTTTCAAATATATTACCCTAAAATAGTACATGGTGCTGCTGCTGCTAAGTCGCTTCAGTCATATCCGACTCTGTGCGACCCCACAGACGGCAGCCCACTGGGCTCCGTCATCCCTGGGATTCTCCAGGCAAGAACACTGGAGTGGGTTGCCATTTCCTTCTCCAGTGCATGAAAGTGAAAAGTGAAAGTGAAGTTGCTCAGTCGTGTCTTACTCAGCGACCCCACGGACTGCAGCCTACCAGGCTCCTCCATCCATGAGAGTTCCCAGGCAAGAGTACTGGAGTGGGATGCCATTGCCTTCTCCGAAAATAGTACATAGTTACTGTCATATTTTATTTGTGGTTACAATAACGACCTTTAAAAATATCAGATTTTATATATCTCCTTTTTTATTGTATCTTTAAACTCATTCATTAATTTGCCTTTTCCTGTTATTTTCAAATCTCTTTTCAAATAGAAGGATCTCCTTTTATTTAGTGATCCCACAATTTTATTCTATTGATAATTCAATTTAATCAATTGCTCTGATATATTTTTCAAACACTACTTCTTGCTATCCTTAAATTTACTTTTTTCCTAGCTCCTTGAATTGTATGTTTATTTTCAAGTCTTCTTGTATTAAAATAAGAACTTTTAAAGTTATTGATTTTTCTATAGAGTTTTTCACATTCTCTCTGGTTTAAACTGCAGTGTGATTAATTCCTATGATTTCCTATAAAGTCAAAGATTAAGGTTTGGGTTTCTGCTTTGTTCTAAGAATCACATAAAAAGAGCTTCAAAATTTTGAAGTGGTTCTATTTTTACTGAATTTTTACTTGAAAGTCCATTGTGAGCTGTGATTTCTCTACAGGCTAATTCGTGTTGATATTATTCCTTTTTATTTTATCACTCTGCTGCTATGGAAAAGAGAACCTGTTCTTCCACTGTATTTTCTAATAGTGGCCATTTGTATTTAGGAAAGTTATTGATTTTCATATTTTAACTTCGTGATCAACTAATTTGTTCCTTTTGTCAGCAATGTTTCAGTTGATTTATATTTTGGATTATTAATAGTATATATTCCTATCATCTGTATATGATACTTATTTCTTGCTCTCCTTCCTAATAAGTTTACCTGTTATTTTATTCTCCCATGTGTTAACTATTTGCACTGACTAGTACTTATAGAACTTTCAGGAAAAGGTGATATTTGGCATTATTGCCTCATTCCTCTTTTTGATGAGACCTTTGTCAGTATTTCACAACTGAACATGTTAAGGAAGCATCCATCTATGCATGGTTATCAACAATAAAAAAATCTGAATTGGCCTATTAATATGGTGAATTACACAAACATATTAATACTTTTCTAGTATCAAGTAATCCCTATATTCTGAATAAATCTTGTTGAGTTGTAGTAAATTAATCTTTTAATGTACCAGTGGATTCTCTTATTAATATTTTACATTTAGGATTTATATATTTAAATCTTCTAGGAGCTTCCTGTCTACTATTCTATAAGTCTCAGCATTTTGCCAACTTCTGAAAGAATACTGGCAGCTCTCATTCTCTTTCTATAATTTGGAACAGTTTAAACAGTATCAGGATGATCACACCTTTAAATGTTTGAAATAATCCATGATGAAATCAACAGACAAGGGAGTAAGTTTAAGGGGAAGGACACAGTTCTTGTGACAGATTCTATCTCAGATTTTATNACGGCAGCCCACTGGGCTCCGTCATCCCTGGGATTCTCCAGGCAAGAACACTGGAGTGGGTTGCCATTTCCTTCTCCAGTGCATGAAAGTGAAAAGTGAAAGTGAAGTTGCTCAGTCGTGTCTTACTCAGCGACCCCACGGACTGCAGCCTACCAGGCTCCTCCATCCATGAGAGTTCCCAGGCAAGAGTACTGGAGTGGGATGCCATTGCCTTCTCCGAAAATAGTACATAGTTACTGTCATATTTTATTTGTGGTTACAATAACGACCTTTAAAAATATCAGATTTTATATATCTCCTTTTTTATTGTATCTTTAAACTCATTCATTAATTTGCCTTTTCCTGTTATTTTCAAATCTCTTTTCAAATAGAAGGATCTCCTTTTATTTAGTGATCCCACAATTTTATTCTATTGATAATTCAATTTAATCAATTGCTCTGATATATTTTTCAAACACTACTTCTTGCTATCCTTAAATTTACTTTTTTCCTAGCTCCTTGAATTGTATGTTTATTTTCAAGTCTTCTTGTATTAAAATAAGAACTTTTAAAGTTATTGATTTTTCTATAGAGTTTTTCACATTCTCTCTGGTTTAAACTGCAGTGTGATTAATTCCTATGATTTCCTATAAAGTCAAAGATTAAGGTTTGGGTTTCTGCTTTGTTCTAAGAATCACATAAAAAGAGCTTCAAAATTTTGAAGTGGTTCTATTTTTACTGAATTTTTACTTGAAAGTCCATTGTGAGCTGTGATTTCTCTACAGGCTAATTCGTGTTGATATTATTCCTTTTTATTTTATCACTCTGCTGCTATGGAAAAGAGAACCTGTTCTTCCACTGTATTTTCTAATAGTGGCCATTTGTATTTAGGAAAGTTATTGATTTTCATATTTTAACTTCGTGATCAACTAATTTGTTCCTTTTGTCAGCAATGTTTCAGTTGATTTATATTTTGGATTATTAATAGTATATATTCCTATCATCTGTATATGATACTTATTTCTTGCTCTCCTTCCTAATAAGTTTACCTGTTATTTTATTCTCCCATGTGTTAACTATTTGCACTGACTAGTACTTATAGAACTTTCAGGAAAAGGTGATATTTGGCATTATTGCCTCATTCCTCTTTTTGATGAGACCTTTGTCAGTATTTCACAACTGAACATGTTAAGGAAGCATCCATCTATGCATGGTTATCAACAATAAAAAAATCTGAATTGGCCTATTAATATGGTGAATTACACAAACATATTAATACTTTTCTAGTATCAAGTAATCCCTATATTCTGAATAAATCTTGTTGAGTTGTAGTAAATTAATCTTTTAATGTACCAGTGGATTCTCTTATTAATATTTTACATTTAGGATTTATATATTTAAATCTTCTAGGAGCTTCCTGTCTACTATTCTATAAGTCTCAGCATTTTGCCAACTTCTGAAAGAATACTGGCAGCTCTCATTCTCTTTCTATAATTTGGAACAGTTTAAACAGTATCAGGATGATCACACCTTTAAATGTTTGAAATAATCCATGATGAAATCAACAGACAAGGGAGTAAGTTTAAGGGGAAGGACACAGTTCTTGTGACAGATTCTATCTCAGATTTTATGAAACTGTTCCCCAATATTTTTGGTCTAGCTGAGAAGAAATGAGAAAACTTTAATTTATTATTTTATCATTACTTTACTATTTGCCAAATCTGAAGTGTGCTAAGTCACTTCAGTAGTGTCTGACCATATGCAAAACTATGGACTGTAGCCAGCCAGGCTACTTTGTCCATGGGATTCTCCAGGCAAGAATACTGGAGTGGGTTGCCATGTCCTCCCCTCTGGGGATTTTTCCAACCCCAAGATGGAACCCACGTCTTTTACGTCTTCTGCACTGGCAGGGGGGTTCTTTATCACTAACACCACCTGGAAAGCCCAAATTGGAGGGCCTCTTTTCTACTGGAAGCAGGAAGAAAGAAACAGTTGGAGTCAAACATATGCCAATGAACTTTACCACTGACCTGAATTTAAAATTCATTCTAACCCATATTTATTCAGTACCTTTTAGACATTGTGCGCTTCCCAGGTGGCTCAGGAGTAAAGAATCTGCCTGCCAGTGCAAGAGACTCAAGTTTGATCCCTGGATCAGAAAGGTCCCCTGGAGAAGGAAATGGCAACCTACTCCAGTATTCTTGCCTAGGAAATCCCATGGACAGAGGAGTCTGGTGGGCTACAGTGGAATATTACACAGAAAACAATATGAAAAAAGGAAAGATGACAGAAGTGGGTAAAGACAGGAAAGAGAAGTCAACATATGGATGATTCATGTTCCTGCAGAAAATATACAAGCATAAAATTTATAGAATGAGTTTAAATTATTTGTATAATCGTGAGCACCAAATAATTGATTCTTTTGAATTGTGGTGTTAGAGAACACACTTAAGAGTCCCTTGGACTGCAAGGAGATCAAACCAGTCAATCCAAAAGGAAATTAGCCCTGAATATTCAGTGGGAGGACTGATGCTGAAACTGAGGCTCCAATACTTTGGCCACCTGACATGAAGAACTGACTAATTGGAAAAGACCCTGATGCTGGGAAAGATTGAAGGCAGAAGGAGAAAGGGACAACAGAAAAGGAGATGGTTGGATGGCATCACCAAGTAAACGGACATGAGTTTGAGCAAGCTCTGGGAGTTCGTGATGGACAGCGAAGCCTGGCACACTTTAGTTCATGGGGTTGCAAAGAGTTGGACATGACTCAGTGACTGAACAACAACTAGGCTGAGATTAACCTGAAAACAGTTTTCTATTCTGAATTTCATCTTTCTTCATTTTTTCATGTCATTAAAATTATTTATAATAGCTACTAAATTTTTCCATTGTGTATATTCACCAAATATTACTTTAATGCTTCAAATAAAGGAAAGATCATAACATTAAGCTTTCCTCAAAATGAGCACTTACTTTAAAGCAGCAGTTGATTTCTGCATAAGTACAGTGGTATCTGATTGAAAAGTGAAATGGGTATATATGTAGATAAAAGTAATGATTAGAGGAAAACAAAATCTCATCAGCACAATTCAACACCTAGAGCAGTATTATGGTGTTTATTTCAGTGATAGGTTAATTTATGTCAATCATGGAGAATGGTTGTGTAACATAATTTCATCAATTTAAGTAATTTACCTTATTGTCCATTCAAATCAATTGTTTACATATAAAATTGTATAATGGACTACAATATTAAATGATCACTTTTGAACATAGAACACCTAATACATGCAACCACAATGGAAGAGCTCAATATACATTCCTAAAATGGCACTGAAGCATGTATACTATCATGTAAGAAACGAATTGCCAGTCTAGGTTCGATACGGGATACAGGATGCTTGGGGCTGGTGCATGGGGATGATCCAGAGAGATGATATGGGATGGGAGGTGGGAGGGGGGTTCAGGATTGGGAACTCACGTACACCCATGGCAGATTCATCTCAATCTATGGCAAAACCAATACAGTATTGTAAAGCAAAATAAAGTAAGTAAGTAAGTAAAGTCACTCAGTCGTGTCTGACTCTTTGTGACACCGTGGACTGCAATCCACCAGGCTCCTCAGTTCACGGGATTCTCCAGGCAAGAATACTGGAGTGGGTCGCCATTTCCTTCTCCAGGGGATCTTCCCGACCCAGGGATCTAACCCAGGTCTCCCGCATTGGAGGCAGACACTTTAACCTCTGAGCCACCAGGGAAGCAAAATAAAAAAAAAAAAAAATTTTTTAAAGAAGAACCTTATTTAACCTCCAATTAAATAATTCCAAACCCAAAGTCAACATCTGTTTAACACTTAGTGAGCCAAAGTAGATTGAGGGGTGCACGTGGTGATTTTAACTAAAGCTTTCCCTTGAAATCCAGTTGTAATACTTTAATGGTTACATTCAAAATAATTTAAACCTAAAAAAATGCTTTTAAACCCAGCAATTTTAAATTCATTTTTTTCTCAAAGTGGTATTGTCATTTAATAAGAGATCTAATATTGCATCTTGTCATCAGCACATGTGGTTAGAGTCCCAGCACCACTGTTTACTATTTCATGATCTATGAAGAGGCATGTGAGTATGCATTAATATAAACTTTGGGGGCATGCACATCTGTATTTAATCCAAAATTGTCAAATAACTAGTCAGGAGATATCAGGAAAATTCCTTAACCGCTATGTCACATTTTCCTTGTGAGTAAAATAGAGATAATAATAATCTACTTCATGGGGTCCACTGGGTGGATTGTACAATAAATAATTTGTTAGGCTTAGGGACTGATACTCTATCTGGAACACAACAGATGTGCATGGATTAGTAATGTTGGCCTTGGTTTCCTATTTTGTAATCAGTCACATTTAAAGGATTGAATGAGAATATTTATAATAGCTGGAAAAACACCAGGGTGGAAAGTATTTATAATAGCTGGAAAAAACACCAATGATATTTGAATATCATTGCTATAGAAGAGCACACATACTTGTGTACACATGTATACATGGATGCAAATAAAAAATCAATGTGTAGAGAGCAGCACACTTTCTAGCTGAATACACAGCTCTGAATACACAAAAGAACATAAGAAACAGAACTGAAATGCATTCACCAAGCCATTATTGGTTATCCTTGCTTGTTAAATCCATTGCATGGGTATCTTCATGATAAATAGCCATGCTAAAGTAAATTATACGTTGAGAGCAACAAAAAGACAGTTAGATATAGTCCTTCATTTATTTTCCATTCTGTTGCCTAGACACTTCCTCCTTGGAAATTCTAATGTAATATGACTCGCTGTTGTCTCACAGCCTTCTAAATAGGATGGAAGGGAAAACTAAAGAATGGCAAACAACACTTGCGGTTGTATTTAAAAGTGAAAATACAAGACTTTTTCTCTAAGTGGAGAGCTTCTAATAAACACTGATGGTGGAGAGCATCTAATAAATACTGCTTAAATTAGAGCAAGTCTAGATAGACAAAATCACGCTCAGTTTTTATTTTATAAACTCTAATTTATTATTTAACACTTCTTTTGAATTTATTCTTTTGGCTCATAGTACCTCAGTCAATATCTTCTTTTTTTTTTTTTTTTTTGTATGAAAAAAGCAC
>SJYV01052392.1:0-26168 GCA_006410875.1 Neotragus pygmaeus | reverse complement strand
GGGCTACCGCAGCACACAGCCCGAACCTCTGTGAAGGGCGACCACAGAACACAGCCCAGAAATCTGTGCTGGGTGACCGTGGCACAGAGCATGGAACTCGTGGCTAGCTGATTGAGGAACACAGCCCGGACCTCGGCTCAGGGTGACTACGTCAAACAGGACGGACCTTGTCGCAGGGCGATCAAGGCACACAGCCCAACTTCCGCGAAGGGCGACCAAGGCACACAGGCCGAAAATCAGTGAAGGGCGACTGCGTCACACAGCCTGGAACTCTTCGCTAGCCAACTGCAGAATACAGTCCGGTCCTCGGAGCAGGGTGATCGTGGTACTCAGGCCGGACCTCGGCGCAGGGTGACCGTTGCACAGAGGCTGGACCTCGGTGCAGGGTGACCACGGCACACAGCCCGGATATCAGCACTGGGCCACTGTGGCACACAGGCCGGACTTCGGCCCAAGGCGACTGCGGAACACAGGCCAGACATCACCTCACGGCGACCACAGCATACAGCCCGTACCTCAGCAAAGGGGACCGTGGCAAACAGCCTGAACTTCTAGAGACGGCTACCGAGGCACACAGCCCGGACCTTGGCAAAGAGGAACCGCGGCACAGAGCCAGGAAGAGGTCACAAGCCGAGGGCGGAACACAGGCCGGACCTCGACACAGGGTGACCAGGACACACAGCCCGGACCTCAGAACAGGGCGAATGTGGTACACAGCATGGACCTCGGCACAGAAGGAACGCGGCACAGAGCCTGGAACTCATCGCAAGCCGAGGGCAGAAAACAGCCTGGACTCGGTGCAGGGTGACCGCGGCACACAGACCGAACCACAGTGAAGAACGACCAAGGCACACAGCATGGACCTCGGCACAGGGCGAACCTGGGACACAGAAAAGACCTCGGGACATGGTCAACGTGGCACACAGACCGGACATCGGCGCAGGGCAACTGTGACACCCAGCCTGGACCTCAGCGCAAGGCTACTGTGGCACACAGACCGGAACTCTGTTCAAGGCTACTGTGGCACACAGACCGGACCTCAGTGAAGGGAGACCGAGGCACATAGCCCAAAAATCTGTGCAGGGGNCGGACATCGGCGCAGGGCAACTGTGACACCCAGCCTGGACCTCAGCGCAAGGCTACTGTGGCACACAGACCGGAACTCTGTTCAAGGCTACTGTGGCACACAGACCGGACCTCAGTGAAGGGAGACCGAGGCACATAGCCCAAAAATCTGTGCAGGGGCACCATGGCACAGAGCTTGGAACTCGTCGCTAGCCAACCGCGGAACACAGCCCGGACATCTGCACTGGGTGACCACGGAACATAGGCTGGACCTCTGCATGGGGCGAGTGTGGCACACAGACCAAAAATGTGTGCAGGGCGACCAGGGTACAGAGCTCGGAACTTGTCGCTAGCCGACCACAGAACACAGCCCGGACCTCGGCACAGGGTGAAAATGGCAAACAGGATGGAATTCGTCTCCAGCCGACTGCAGAACAGAGCCCGGACCTCGGCACAGGGCGACCATGGCAAACAGGACGGAACTCGTCTCCAGCCGACGGCGGAACACATCCCGGACCTCAGCACTGGGCGACTGTGACAAACAGGCCAGACCTCAGCGCCGCACACAGACCGAACATCAGTGAAGGGCGACTGTGGCACACAGCCCGGGATTCATCGCAAGCCGACCAAGGAACACCACCTGGACATTGGCGTAGGGCTACCGTGGCACACAGCCCGAACCTCACTGAAGAGCGACCGCTGCAAACATCCCAGAAATCTTTGCAGGGCGACAGCGGCACAGAGCCTGGAACTCATCGCTAGTCGACTGCGAAACATAGCCAGGACCTCGGCACAGGGCGACCTCGGAAAACAGGCCGGACCTCATCGCAGGGCTACCACGGCACACAGCCCAGAATTTGGAGAAGGGCAACCGAGGCACACAGCCCAAAACTCAGTGAAGGGCGACCGTGTCACACAGCCCGGAACTCGTCGCTAGCCAACTGCGGAACACTGCCCAGACTTCAGCGCAGGGTGAAGGTGGCACACAGGCCGGACCTCGAGGCAGGGAAACCGCAGAACACAGGCCGGATTTCGGCTCAGGGTGCCTGGGGCAAGAGCCCGGACCTCGGCTCAGGGTGACCGTGACACACAGCCCGAACCTCAGTGAAGAGCGACTGAGGCACACAGCATGGCCCTCGGCACAGGGCAAACCTGGCACACATCATGGACCTCAGGAGATGGCGACCGAAGCACACAGCCCAGACACCAGCGCAGGGTGACTGTGAAACACAGCCTGGACCTTGGAGCATGACTACCGTAGCACACAGCCCGGACCTCATCGCAGGTTACCCACGGCACACAGCCTGAAACTCAGTGAAGGCTGACCGCAGCACACAGCCCGGAAATCTGTGCAGGGCGACCGTGGCAAGGAGCTCAGAACTCATCACTAGCCAACCACGGAACACAGCACGGATCTCGGCACAGGGTGACCGCAGCACACAGGCCGAAGCTCAGTGCAGGGTGACTGCGGAACACAGCCCAGAAATCTGTACAGCGACCCCGTGGCACAGAGCCCGTAACTTGTCACTAGCCGACCACGGAATACAGCAAGGACCTCGGCGTGGGGTGACCACGAGAAAAAGGCCGGACCTCANAGGAGATGGCGACCGAAGCACACAGCCCAGACACCAGCGCAGGGTGACTGTGAAACACAGCCTGGACCTTGAAGCATGACTACCGTAGCACACAGCCCGGACCTCATCGCAGGTTACCCACGGCACACAGCCTGAAACTCAGTGAAGGCTGACCGCAGCACACAGCCCGGAAATCTGTGCAGGGCGACCGTGGCAAGGAGCTCAGAACTCATCACTAGCCAACCACGGAACACAGCACGGATCTCGGCACAGGGTGACCGCAGCACACAGGCCGAAGCTCAGTGCAGGGTGACTGCGGAACACAGCCCAGAAATCTGTACAGCGACCCCGTGGCACAGAGCCCGTAACTTGTCACTAGCCGACCACGGAATACAGCAAGGACCTCGGCGTGGGGTGACCACGAGAAAAAGGCCGGACCTCATCACAGGGCAACCACGGCACACAGCCGGAACCTTGGCGAAGGGTGACCGTGGCACACTGCCTGAAACACAATGAAGGACGACCATGGAACACAGGCCAGACCGAAGCACAGGGCCACCGCGGCACACATCAAGGACATCGAGCAGGGCAACCGCTGAAAACAGCCTGAACGTCAGTGAAGGGTGACCGCGGCACACAGCACGAAACTCAGTGAAGGGAGACCGCAGCACACATCCCGGAACTCGATGCAGGGCAACCCTGGCACACAGCACGGACCTTGACCCAAGGTGACCGTGGCACACAGCCCGGAACATGGTGGAGGCGGACCGCGGCACACAGCCCGAACCTCAGTGAAGGGCAACCACGGAACAAAGCATGGAACTCATCACTAGCCGACTGCGAAACACAGCACGGACTTTGGCGCAGGGTGACCGCGGCACACAGACCAGACTTCATTGCAGGGCAACTGCGGCACAAATGCTGAACCTCAGTAAAGGGCAAACGCAGCACACATCCTGGACCATAAGGCAAGGCAACCCTGGAACACAGCATGGATGTCGGCAGATGTTCACTGTGGCACACATCCAGGACCTCGTCACCATGTAACCACGGCACACAGGTCAGACCTTGGCTCAGGGCGACTGCGGCACACAGCCCGGACCTCAGTGCAGGGCGAACACGGCACACAGCCCGAACCTCACTGAAGGTCGACTGCGGCACACAGCCCATGGCACAGTGTTCGGAACACATCGCTAGCCCACCCCGAACACAGCCTGGACTGCGGTACAGGGTGACTGCGGCACACAGGCCATACCACGGCACATGGCGACTGTGGCACACAAGCATTACATGGAACAGGGCGACTGCGGCACACTACCCAGACTTCAGCGCAGGGTGACGGCAGCACACAGCCCAAAATTCAGTGAAGGGCGACTGACACAAAGCTCAGAAATCGTCGCCACCCAACTGTGGAACACAGCCTGGGACTCGGCGCAGGGTGAGCACGGCAAACAGGCCAGAACTTGTCGCAGGGCGAGCAAGGTACACAGCCCGGACCTCCGCGAAGGGCGACCAAGGCAAACAGCCCGAAACTCAGTGAAGGGCGACCGCATCACACATCCTGCAACTTGTCGCTAGCTGACCGCGGAACACATTCCGGACCTTGGCACAGGTCGAACGCGGTACACAGCCCGGACCTCGCAACAGGGCGACCGCGGGACACATCCCGGACCTCTGCAGAAGGCTACCTCGGCACACAGCCCAGACCTCAGAACAGGGCGACCGTGGCACACAGCCCGGACTTCAGCACAGAGGGAACGAGGCACAGAGCATGGAACTCGTCACAACCTGAGGGTGGAACACGGCCTGGACTCATCGCAGGGCAACCACAGCACAAAGCCCGAACCACAGTGAAGAGCAACCGAGGCACACAGCACGGACCTCGGTACAGGGCGACCCTGGCACACAGCACAGATCCCGGAAGATGGCGACCATGGCACACAGACTGGACTTCGGCACAGGGCAACTGTGGCACACAGCCCTGAACTCGGTGCAAGGTTACTGTGGCACACAGCCCAGACCTCGGTTCAAGGCTACCATGGCACACACCCTGGACATCAGCACAGAGTGACCGTGGCACAGAGCATGGACCTCGACTCAGGGTGACTACGGCACATAGCCCGAACCTCAGTGAAGGGCGACCGCGTCACACAGCCCAAAAATCTGTGCATGGCAACCATGGCATAGAGCTTGGAACTCGTCGCTAGCCAACCGTAGAACACAGCCTGGACCTCCGCACTGGGCAACCACGGCATACAGGCCAGACCTTGGCGTGGGGTGAGCACGAAACTCAGACCAGATCTAGGCGCAGGGTGACCGTGGCACACAGCCCGAACATCAGTGAAGGGCGACTGTGGCACACAGAACGGAACTCGTCGCCAGCCCACCGCGGAACACAGCCAGCACCTTGGTGCAGGCGACCATGGCACACAGCCCAAACCTCAGTGAAGGGTGACCACAGCACACAGCCCAGAAATATGTGCAGGGAGACAGTGGCACAGAGCCTGGAACTCATCGCAAGTGGACTGCGAAACACAACCAGGACCTCGGCGCAGGGCATCCACGGCACACAGCCCGGACCTTGGCAAAGGGTGACCGAGGCACACAGCCTGAAACTGAGTGAAGGGCGACCACGTCACACAGCCCAGAACTGGTTGCTAGCCGACCACGGAACACAGCCCCGATCTCGGCGCATGGTGAAGGTTGCACACAGGCCAGACCTCAGCGCAGGGCAACAGCAGGACACAGGATGGACCTCGTCACAGGGCGACCGTGGCACACAGGCCGGAACTTGGGGCAGGGCAACCGCAGAACACAGGCTGGATTTCGGCTCAGGGCCACCGGGGCAAAAAGTCTGGACCTCGGCTCAGGGTGACCGCGGCACACAGGACGGACTTCGATGCAGGGTGACCGCCGCACACATCCCGAACCTCCGTGTAGGGCAACCACGGCACACTTCCCAGACCTTAAGGCAAGGCGACCCTGGAACACAGCATGGATGTCAGCAGATATACAATGCGGCACACACCCAGGATCTCGTAGCAGTGTGACCACGGCACACATGTCAGACCTCGGCTCAGGGCGACCGCCGCACACAGCCCGGACCTCAGTGAAGGGCAACCGCGGCACACAGCCCAGAAATCTGTGCAGGGCAACCGTGGCAGAGTGCTCAGAACACATAGCTAGCCAACCCAGAACAGAGCCCGGACCTTGGCACAGGGCGACTGAGGCAAACAGGCCATACCACGGTGCAGATTGACTGCGGCACACAACCCGGAACTCAGCACAGAATGACGGCGGCACACAGCCCAAACCTCAGTGAAGGGTGACCGTGACACACAGCCCCAAAATCTGTGCATGGCAACCATGGCAGAGAGCTTTGAACTCGTCACTAGCCAACCGTGGAACACAGCACGGATTGCCACACTGGGCGACCGTGGCACACAGGCCAGACCTCTGCGCGGGGCGAGCCCAGCACACAGCCCAGACTTTGGTGCCGGGCAACCACGGCACACAACGCGAACTTCATTGAAGGGTGACTGTGGCACACAGCCCAGAAATCGTCGCCAGACCACCGCGGAACACAGCCCAGACCTTGGTGCAGGGCAACTGTTACACATAGCCCGAACCTCAGTGAAGGGCGACCGCAGCACACAGCTGAGAAATCTGTGCAGGGCGACAGGGGCACAGAGCCTGGAACTCGTCGCTAGGTGACTGTGAAACACAGCGAGGACCTCGGCACAGGGCGACCACGGAAAACAGACTGGACTTCGTAGCAGAGCAACCACGGCACACAGCCCGGACCTCGGCAAAGAGTGACCGAGGCACACAGCCCGAAACTGATTGAAGGGGGACCACGTCACACATCTCAGACCTCGTCGCTGGCCAACCTAGGACACAGCCCTGACCTCGGCGCAGGGTGAAGGAGGCACACAGGCCGGACCTCGGCGCAGAGTGACAGTGGCACACAGGCCGGAATTCAGTGCAGGGCGACCGTGGCACACAGGCCGGACTTCGGTGCAGGGTGTCTGCCGAACACAGGCCGGACATCTGCTCAGGGCGACCGCGGCACACAGCCCGGACCTCAGCACCGGGGGACCATGGAATACAGCCCGGACCTCTGGAGAAGGCTACCGCAGCACACAGCACAGGCCTCGGCAAAGAGGAACCTCAGCACAGAGCCGGAAACAGGTCGCAAGCCGAGGGCGGAACACAGGACTGACCTGGGCACAGGGCGACCACGGCACACAGCCTGGACCTGGGGAGATGGCGACCACGGCACACAGCCTGGACCTGGGGAGATGGCGACCACGGCACACAACCCGGACCTCTGCAGAAGGCTATCTCGGCTCACAGCCAGGCCTCAGAAGAGAGCGACTGTGGAACACAGCCCAGACCTCGGCACAGAGGTAATGCGGCACACAGCCCAGAACTGATTGCAAGCTGTGGGCAGAAAACAGCCTGGACCTCAGCGCAGGGCGACCGCAGCACACAGCCCGGACCTCAGTGCAAGGCTGACATGGCACACAGCCCGAAACTCGGCACAGTGCGACCACAGCACATAGCCCGGTCCTCAATGAAGGGCGAACGCAGCACACAGCCCAATCCTCGGCACAAGGCTACCACGGCACACAGCCAGGAACTCGGTTCAAGGCTACCGTGGAACACAGACCGGACCTAGGCACAGGGCGACCGCGGCACACAGCCCGAACCTCAGTGAAGGGAGATCGAGGCACACAGCCCAAAAATCTGTGCCGGGGCGCCATGGCAAAGAGCTTGGAACTCGTCGCTAGCCAACCGCGGAACACAGCCCGGACATCCACACTGGGTGACCGTGGAACAGAGGCTGGACCTCTGCGCAGGGTGAGCACGGCACACCGACCGGAAATCTGTGCAGGGCAACCAGTGTACAGATCTCGGAACTTGTCGCTAGCCAACCACGGAACACAGCTCGGACCTCGGCACAGGGCGACCATGGCAAATAGAATGGAACTCGTCTCCAGCCGATGGCAGAACACATCCCGGACCTCTGCACTTGGCGACCATGGAAAGCAGGCTGGACCTCAGCGCCGCACACAGCCCAAACTTCAGTGAAGGGCAACTGTGGCACACAGCCCAGAACTCGTAACAAGCTGACCAAGGAACACCGCCCAGACATTGGCGTAGGGCTACTGTGGCACGCAGCTCGAACCTCACTGAAGGGCGACCATAGCACACATCCCAGAAATCTGTGCATGGTGACAGCGGAACAGAACCTGGAATTCGTCGCTAGATGACTGCGAAACATAGCCAGGACCTAGGTGCAGGGCGACCGCAGAACACAGCCCAGAAATCTGTACAGGGAGCCTGCGGCACAGAGCCTGTAACTCGTTCACTAGCCGACCACGGAACACAGCAAGGACCTCGGCGTGGGGTGACCATGACAAACAGGCCGGACCTCATCACAGCACGACCATGGCACAAAGCTGGAACTTTGGCGAAGGGCGACCGTGGCACACTGCCCGAAACACAGTGAAGGGCGACCATGGCACACACAAAGTAACTCATTTCTAGCCGACTGTGGAACACAGCCCGATTTCGGCACAGGTTGACCACAGAACACAGGCCAGACCAAAGCACAGGGGGACCGCGGCACACATCAAGGACATCGAGCAGGGAGACTGCTGAAAACAGCCTGAACGTCAGTGAAGAGTGACCGCAGAACACAGCCCGAAACTCAGTGAAGGGAGACCACAGCACACATCCCGGATCTCGATGCAGGGCAACCCTGGCACACAGCACGGACCTCGACCCAAGGCGACCGCGGCACACAGCTCGGAATTCGTCGCCAGCCGACAGCGGAACACAGCCCGGACCCCGGGGCAATGCTACCATGGCACACAGCCCAGACCTCGGCGCAAGGCTAACATGGCACACAGCCAGAAAACTCGGTGCAGTGCGACCGTGTAACACAACCCGATCCTCAGTGAAGGGCAACGCAGCACACAGCCCGGACCTTGGCACAAGGCGACCGTGGAACACAGCCCGGAATTTGATTCAAGTCTACCNTCAGCGCAAGGCTAACATGGCACACAGCCAGAAACTCGGCACAGTGCAAACGTGTAACACAACCCGATCCTCAGTGAAGGGCAACCGCAGTACACAGCCCGGACCTCGGCACAAGGCGACCGTGGCACACAGCCCGGAACTTGGTTCAAGTCTACTGTGGCACACAGACTGGACCTTGGCACAGGGCGACCGCGGCACAAAGCCCGCACCTCAGTGAAGCGAGACCGTGGCACACAGCCCAGAAATCTTTGCAGGGCAACCAGGATACAGCACTTGGAACTCATCGCTAGCCGACTGTGGAACACAGCCCAGAACTCGGTGAAGGGTGACCACGGCACACAGCCTGGACCTCTGCAGAAGGCTACCGCAGCACACAGCCCAAAACTCAGTGAAGGGCGACCGCGTCACACAACTTGGAACTCATCGCTACCTGACCGCGTAGCACAGTCCAGACCTCAGAGCAGGGTGACCGTGGCACTCAGGACGGACCTCTGCACAGGGGGACTTCGGTACTTAGGCCAGAACTCGGCACAGGTAGACTGTGGCACACAGGCCGGACATTGGCTCAGGGCGACTGAAGAATACAGCCCGGACCTCAGTGAAGGGCGACTGCAGCACACAGCCCGGAACTCATCGCCAGCCGACCACAGAAAACAGCCTGGACCTCGTCGCAAGGCTACCACGACACACAGCCCTGACCTCGGTGCAAGGCTAACATGGCACACAGCCCGAATCTCAGCGCAGTGCAACCGTGTAACACACCCCGATCCTCATTGAAGGGCGACCGCAGTACACAGCCCGGACCTCGGCACAGGGCTACCGGGGCACACAGACCGGAGGTCCGCACAGGGCAACCGAGGCACACAGCCTGAAATTCACTGAACAGCGACTGCATCACAGAGCCCGGAATTCATCACTAGCCGACCGCAGAACACAGCCCGGACCTAGGCGCAGGGTGATGGTGGCACACAGCCCGAACCTCAGTGCAGAGCAACCGAGGCACACAGCATGGCCCTCGGCACAGGGCGACCCTTGCACACATCACGGACCTCAGGAGTTGGCGACCACAGCACACAGCCCGGACACCAGTGCAGGGTGACTGCGAAACACTGCCCGGACCTCAGAGCAAGGCTACTGCAGCACACAGCACGGACCTTGGCGCAGGTTGCCCACGGCACACAGACCGAACCTCAGTGAAGGCTGACCATGGCACACAGCCCGGAAATCTGTGCAGGGCGACTGTGTCACAGAACTCAGAACTCATCGCTGGCCAACTGCGGAACACAGCACGGACCTCGGCACAGGGTGACCATGGCACACAGGCCGGACCTCAATGCAGGGCGAACGCGGAACACAGCCCGAACCTCAGTGATGGGCAATTGCAGCTCACAGCCTGGAACTCGTTGCCAGCCGTCCACGGAACACAGCCCAGATCTCAGGGCAAGGCTACCACGGCACACAGCCCGGACCTTGGTGCAGTGCGACCGTGTAATACAACCTGATCCTCAGTGAAGGGCGACCACAGCACACAGCCCGGACCTCGGCACATGGCTTCCGCGGCACACAGCCAGGAACTCGGTTCAAGGCTACCGTGGTACACAGACCGGACCTCGGAACAGGGCAACTGCGGCACAAAGCGCAAACCTCAGTGAACGGAGACCGCGGCACACAGCCCGGAAATCTGTGCAGGGTGACCATGGTACAGAGCTCAGAACTTGTCACTAGTCGACCGTGGAACAGCCCGGAACTCGTCGCAGGGTGACCACGGCACACAGCCCAGACCTCTGCAGAAGGCTACCGCAGCACACAGCCTGAAACTCAGTGAAGGGCGACCGCATCACACAGCCCAGAAATATGTGCAGGGCAACAGCGGCATAGAGCCTGGAACTCGTCGCTAGTCGACTACGAAACACAGCCAGGACCTTGGCACAGGGTGACCACGGCACACAACCCGGACCTCAGCAAAGAGCAACCGAGGCACACAGCCTGAAACTGAGTGAAGGGCGACCACATCACACAGCCCGAAACTGGTCGCTAGCCAACTGCGGAACACAGCCCCGACCTTGGAGCAGGGTGAAGGTTGCACACAGGCCGGACCTCAGCGCAGGGCAACAGCAGCACACAGGACAGTCCTCGTCACAGGGCGACCGTGGCACACAGGCCGGAACTTGGGGCAGGGCGATCGCGGAACACTGGCCGGATTTCGGCTCAGGGCCACCAGGGCAAAAAGTCCGGAACGTGGCTCAGGGCGACCACGGCACACAGGCCGGACCTCGGTGCAAGGCGACTGCGGAACACAGCCCGAACCTCAGTGAAGGGCGACTGCAGCACACAGCCCAGAATTCGTCACCAGCCGACAGCAGAACACAGTCCGGACCTCGGGGCAATGCTACCACAGCACACAGCCCAGACCTCGGCGCAAGGCTAACATGGCACACAGCCAGAAACTCTGCTCAGTGCGAACGTGTAACACAACCCGATCCTCAGTGAAGGGCAACCGCAACACACAGCCCGGATTTCAGCACAAGGCTACCGTGGCACACAGCCCGGAACTCGGTTCAAGGCTACCGTGGCACACAGACTGGACCTTGGCACAGGGTGACCGCGGAACAAGCCCGAACCTCAGTGAAGGGAGACCGCAGCACACAGCCCGGAAATCTGTGCAGGGCAACTGGGTACAGCACTTGGAACTCATTGCTAGACGATCGTGGAACACAGCCCAGAACTCGGCGCAGGGTGACCAAGGCACACAGCCTGGACCTCTGCAGAAGGCTACCGCAGCACACAGCCTGAAACTCAGTGAAGGGCGACCTCGTCACACAACCTGGAACTCGTCGCTACCCGACCACGTAACATAGTCCAGACCTTGGAGCAGGGTGATCGTGGCACTCAGAATGGACTGGTGCACAGGGCGTAGTGGCATTTAGGCTGGAACTCGGTGCCGGTCGACTGTGGCACACAGGCTGGACTTCAGCTCAGGGCGACCGAGGAATACAGCCCGGACCTCAGTGAAGGGCGACTGCAGCACACAGCATGGACCTCGGCGCAGGGCAACCCTGGCACACAGCACAGACCTCGGAAAATGGTGACAGTCGCACCAGACCGGACTTCGGCGCAGGGCAACTGCAGCACACATCCTGGACCTCAGTGAAGGCAGACAGCGGCACACAGCCAAGAAATCTGCGCAGGGCGACTGGGGTACAGAGCTCGGAACTTGTCGCTAGCTGACCACTGAACACAGCCCAGACCTCTGCGCAGAGTGACCATGCCAAACAGGATGGAACTCGTCTCTAGCCGTCGGTGGAAAACAGCCCGCACATTGGTACAGGCGACCACAGCACACAGGCCGGACCTCGGCACACGGTACCATGGCACAGAGTTTGGACCTCGGCTCAGGGTGACTGCGGCACACAGCCCAAACCTCAGTGAAGGGCGACCACAGCACACAGCCCAAAAATCTGTGCAGGGCATCCGTGGCACAGAGCTTGGAACTTGTCTCTAGCCAACCGTGGAACACAGCCCAGATCTTCACACTGGGTGACCGCGGCACACAGGCCAGACCACTGTACGGGGCGAGCACGGCACTCAGCCCAGACCTCGGTGCAGGGCGACCGCCGCACATAGCCCGAACATCAATGAAGGGCGACTGTGGCACACAACCCAGAACTTGTCACCAGCCCACTGCGGAACACAGCCCAGACCTTGGCGCAGGTTGCCAATGGAACACAGCCTGAACCTCAGTGAAGGGTGACCGCAGCACACAGCCCACAAATCTGTGTAGGGCAACAGTGGCACAGAGCATGGAACTCGTCGCTAGTCGACTGCGAAACACAGCCAGGACCTCGGTGCAGGGCGACCACGGCACACAGCACGGAGCTCGGCAAAGGGCGACTGAGGCACACAGCCTGAAACTGAGTGAAGCGCGACCGCGTCACATAGCCCAGAACTGGTCGCTAGCCGACCACAGAACACCGCCCAACCTCGTCGCAGGGTGAATGTTACACACAGGCCGGACCTCAGCACAGGGCGACAGCAGCACACAGGACAGACCTTGGCGCAGGGCGACCGTGCCACACAGTCCGGACCTTGAGGCAGGGCGACTGCGGAACACAGGCCGGATTTCGGCTCAGGGCGACCGGGGCAAAAAGTCCGGACCTAGGCTCAGGGCGAACGCGGCACACAGCCCGAACCTCAGTGAAGAGCGACCGAGGCACACAGCATGACCCTCGGCACAAGGCGACCCTGGCACACATCACGGACCTCAAGAGTTGGCGACCACAGTACACAGCCTGGACACCAGTGCAGGGTGACTGCAAAACACAGCCTGGACCTCAGAGCAAGGCTACCGCAGCACACAGCACGGACCTTGGTGCAGGTTGACCACGGCACACAGACCGAACCTCAGTGAAGGCTGACCGTGGCACACCGCCCGGAAATCTGTGCAGGGCGACCGTGTCACAGAGCTCAGAACTCGTCGCTGGCCAACCGCGGAACATAGCACGGACCTCGGCACAGGGTGACCATGGCACACAGGCCGGACCTCAATGCAGGGCGAACGCGGAACACAGCCCGAACCTCAGTGATGGGCGACTGTAGCATACAGCCCGGAACTCGTTGCCAGCCGACCGCAGAACACCGCCCGGACCTCGGCACAGTGCGACTGTGTAACACAACCCGGTTCTCAGTGAAGGGAGACCATCACTGGGGTGTGTTCTGTGTTTGCCCTTCACTGAAGTTCGGGCTGTGTTCTGCGGTTGCCCTGCACTGAGCTCCGGCCTGTGTGCTGCGGTTGCCCTGTGCCAAGGTCCGTTCTGTGTTCCGTGGTTGGCTAGCTACGAGTTCTGAGCTCTATGCCACGGTCGCCCTGCACAGATTTCCGGGCTGTGTGCCATGGTCAACCTTCACTGAATTTCGGGCTGTGTGCCATGGGCAACCTGCACGGAGGTCCGGGCTATGTGCTGCCATAGCCAGGCTCCGAGGTCCAGACAGACTTTCACAGTCACCCTTCACTGGTGTCTGGGCTGTGTGCTGCGGTTGCCATCTCCTGAGGTCTGTGATGTGTGCCAGGGTCGCCCTGTGCCGAAGGCCATGCTGTGTACCTCGATCGCTCTTCACTGAGGTTCGGGCTGTGTGCTGTGGTCACCCGGAGCCGAGGTCCGGGCTCTTGCCCCGGTCGCCCTGAGCCAAAATCCGGCCTATGTTCCACGGTCACCCTGCCCTGAGGTTTGGGCTGTGTGCCACGGTCGCACTGAGCCAAGGTCCGGACTGTGTGCTGCTGTCACCCTGCGCTGTGGTCCGGCCTGTGTGCCACCTTCACCCTGCTCCGAGGTCCGAGCAGTGTGAGGCGGTTGGCTAGCGATGAGTTCCGGGCTGTGTAACGCGGTCGCCCTTCACTGAGTTTCGGGCTGTATGCCTTGGTTGCCCTTCGCTGAGGTCCGGGCTGTGTGTCGTGGTAGCCCTGCGAGGAGGTCCGTCCTATTTTCCATGGTCGCACTGCGTCAAGATCCTGCCTGTGTTTCAGAGTTGACTAGCGACGCGTTCCAGGCTCTGTGCCTCGGTCGCCCTGCACAGATTTCTGGGCTGTGTGATGCGATCACCAATCACTTAGGTTCGGGCTGTGTGCTATGGTAGCCCTGCACCAAAGTCCGGGCGGTGTTCCTCAGTCGGCTGGCTACGAGTTCCGGGCTGTGTGCCACAGTCACCTTTCACTGAAGTTCAGGCTGTGTGCGGCGCAGAGGTCCGACCTGTGTGTTGCAGTTGCCCAGTGCGGAGGTCTGGGCTGTGTTCCGTGGTTGGCTAGCGACGAGTTCCAAGCTCTGTGCCACAGTGGCCCTGCACAGATTTTTGAGCTGTGTGCCTCAGTCGCCATTCACTGAGGTTCAGGCAGTGTGCCGCAGTTGCCGAGCCAAGGACCATGCTGTGTGCCGCGGTCGTCCTGTGACGAGTTCTGGACTGTGTTCCACCGTTGGCTGGAGATGAATTCCGTCCTGTTTGTGATGGTCGCCCTGCGCTGAGGTCCAGGCTGTGTTCCGTGGGCGGCTAGCGACAAGTTGCTAGATCTGTACCCCAGTCGCCCTGCACAGAGTTCCGGGCTGTGTTCCGCGATCACCCAGTGTGGAGGTCCAGGCTATGTTCCATGGTTGGCTAATGACGAGGTCCAAGCTTTGTGCCATGGTGGCCCTGCACAGATTTTTGGGCTGTGTGCCGCGGTCTCCTTTCACTGAGGTTTGGGCTGCGTGCTGTGGTCGCCCTGCGCCAATGTCCGGTCTGTGTGCCACGGTCGCCATGTCCCGAGGTCAGTGCTGAGTGCCAGGGTCGCCCTGAGCCGAGGTCTGTGCTGTGTTCCTCCGTCGCTCTTCACTGTGGTTTGGACTGTGTGCCGCGGTCACCCTGCACTGAGTCCAGGCTGTATTCGTCGCTCGGTTTGCGATGAGTTCCGGGCTCTGTGCCGCGATCCCTCCGTGCCGACATCCAGGCTGTGTGCCACAGTCGCCCTGTTCTGAGGTCCGGGCTGTGTGCGAGGTAGTCTTCTGCAGAAGTCCGGGCTGTGTGCCGCATTTGCCCTGTTCCGAGTTTCGGGCTGTGTGCCATGGTTGCCATCTCCCCAGGTCCGGGCTGTGTGCCGTGGTCACCCTGTGCCGAGGTNGTCCGGGCTGTGTGCCGAGGTAGCCTTCTGCAGAGGTCTGGGCTGTGTGCCGCATTTGCCCTGTTCCGAGTTTCGGGCTGTGTGCCACGGTTGCCATCTCCCCAGGTCCGGGCTGTGTGCCGTGGTCACCCTGTGCCGAGGTCCGGCCTGTGTTCTGCCCTCGGCTTGCGACCTGTTCCTGGCTCTGTGCTGCGGTTCCTCTTTGCCAAGGTTAGGGCTGTGTGTCGCGGTAGACTTTTCCAGAGGTCCGGGCTGTGTACCGCAGTCCTCCTGTGCTGAGGTCCGGGCTGTGTGCAGCGGCCATCCTGAGCCAATGTCCGGCCTGTGTTCTGCAGGCGCCCTGTGCCGAGGTCCAGCCTGTGTGCCACAGTCACCTTGCACCGAGGTCCGGCCTCTGTGCCGTGGTCGCCCTGAGCCAAGATCTGGCCTGTGTTCTGCCCTCGGCTTGGAACCTATTCCTGGCTCCTTGCCGCAGTTTCTCTTTGCCAAGGTTCGGGCTGTGTGCAACCGTAGCCTGCTCCAGGGGTCCAGGCTGTGTTCCTAGGTCACCCTGAGCCAATGTCCGGCCTGTGTGCCAAAGTCGCCCTGCACTGAGGTCCGGCATAAGTTCCGCTGTCGCCCTTTGTAGAGCTCCAGCCTGAGTGCCACGGTCACCCTGCTCTGAGGTCCAGACTGTGTTACGCGGTCGACTAGCGACGAGTTCCAGGTTGTGTGACGCGGTTGCCCTTCTCTGAGTTTCGGGCTGTGTGCCTCGGTAGCCTTGTGCTGAGGTCCGGGCTGTGTTCTGCGGTTGCCCTTCACTGAGGATCAGGTTGTGTTACACAGTCGCACTGCACCGAGGTTCAGGCTGTATGCCCTGTTAGCCTTGCGCCGATGTCCGGGCTGTGTGCCTTGGTAGCCTTGCATCGAGCTCCGGGCTGTGTTCCGCGGTCAGATGGCAACGAGTTCCGGGCTGTGTGCTGCAGTCGCCTTTCACTGAGGTTCGGGCTGTGTTCTGTGGTTGCCCTGAGCCGAGGTCCAGCCTGTGTGCTGCGGTCTCCCTGTGCCGCGGTCCGTGCTGTGTTCCGCCGTTGGCTAGTGACGACTTCAGAGCTCTGTGCCATGGTCGCCCTGCACAGATTTCCAGGCTGTGTGCCAGTCAGCCTTCACTGAGGTTCGGACTGTGTGCCGTGGGCAACCTGCGCCGAGGTCCGGGCTGTGTGCTGCAGTAGCCTTGCTCCGAGGGCCGGGCTGTGTTTCGTAGTCACCCTGTGCTGGTGTCCAGGCTATGTGCTGTGGTCGCCAACTCCTGAGGTCCGTGATGTGTGCCAAGTTCGCCCCGTGCCGAGGGCCATGCTGTGTGCCTCCATCGCTCTTCACTGAGGTTCGGGCTGTGTGCTGTGGTCGCCCTGAGCCGAGGTCCGGGCTTTTTGCCTTGGTCGCCCTGAGCTGAAATCCGGCCTGTGTTCCGCAGTCGCCCTGCCCCAAGGTGTGGCATGTGTGCCACAGTTCGCCCTGTGCCGAGGTCCGGCCTGTGTGCTGCTGTTGCCCTGTGCAGAGGTCCGGCCTGTGTGCAACCTTCACCCTGCATAGAGGTCGGGGCTGTGTTCCGCGGTCGGCTAGTGACCAGTTCTGGGCTGTGAGGCGGTTGCCCTTCACTCAGTTTCAGGCAGTGTGCCTCGGTCGCCCTTTGCCAAAGTCTGGGCTGTGTGCTGTGGTCGTCCTGCGCCGAGGTCCTGGCTGTGATTCACAGTCGACTAGCGACGTGTTCCAGGCTCTGTGCCGCTGTCACCCTGCACATATTTCTGGGCTGTGTGCTGTGGTCGCCCTTCACTGAGGTTTGGGCTGTGTGCCACCGTCGCCCTGTGCCAAGGTCCTGGCTGTGTTCCACGGTGGGCTGGCGACGAGTATCGGGCTGTGTGCCACTGTCGTCCTTCACTGATGTTCGGGCTGTGTGCCGCGGTCACCCTGTGCCAAGGTCTGGGCTGTGTGCCGCACTCGCCCCGCACAGAAGTCCGGCCATTGTGTCGTGGTCGCCAAGTGCGGAGGTCCGGGCTGTGTTCCACGGTTGGCTAGTGACGAGTTCCAAGCTCTCTGCCACGGTTGCCCTGCACAGCTTTTTGGGCTGTGTGCCGCGGTCGCCCTTCACTGAGGTTTGGGCTGTGTGCCGCAGTTGCCCTGAGCCGAGGTCCGGCCTGTGTGCCGCAGTCACCCTGAGCCGAGGACTAGCCTGTGTGCCACGGTTGCCCTGTGCCGATGTCCGGGCTGTGTTCCTCCGTCGGCTGGAGACGAGTTCCGTCCTGTTTTCCATGGTCACCCTGCGCCGAGGTCTGGGCTGTGTTCTGGGGTCAGCTCGTGACAAGTTCCAAGCTCTGTACCCCGGTCGCCCTGCACAGATTTCTGGGCTGTGTGCTGCCGTCTCCCTTCACTGAGATTCAGGCTGTGTGCCGCGGTCGCCCTGTGCTGAGGTCCGGTCTGTGTGCCACGGTAGCCTTGAACCGAGTTCCGTGCTGTGTACCACGGTAGCCTTGCACAGAGGTCCAGGCTGTGTGCCACGGTAGCCTTGAACCGAATACCGGGCTGTGTGCTGCTGTCGCACTGTGCCGAATTCCGGTCTGTGTGACACGGTAGCCTTGAACCGAGTTACGGGCTGTGTGCCACGGTAGCCCTACACCAAAATCCGTGCTGTGTGACTCGGTCACTCTTCACTGTGGTTCGGGCTGTGTGCCGCGGTCGCCCTGCGACGAGTCCAGGCTGTGTTCCGCCCTCGGCTTGAGACGAGTTCCGGGCTCTGTGCCTGGCTGCCTCTGTGCCGAGGTCTGGGCTTTTTGCCAAGGTAGCCTCTGCAGAGGTCCGGATTGTGTGCCGCGGTCGCCCTGTTCCGGGGTCCGGGCTGTGTGCCGCGTTCGCCCTGTGCCGCGGTCGGCTAGCGACGAGTTGCAGGCTGTGTGATGCGGTCGCCCTTCACTGAGTTTCGGGCTGTGTGACTCGGTCACCCTTCGTGGAGGTCTGGGCTGTGTACTTTGCTCGCCCTGTGACAAGTTCCGGCCTGTTTGCCGTAGTCACCCTGCGCCGAGTTCCGGGCTGTGTTTCGCGGTCGGCTAGTGATGAGTTCCATGCTGTGTGTCGCGGTTGCCCTTCACTGATGTTCGGGCTTTGTGCCGCGGTTGCCCTGCGACAAGTTCCGGGCTGTGTGCTGTGGTCGCCTTCAGTCGAATTCTGTGCTGTATGCCAGGGTTGCCCTGCATCGAGGTCAGGGATGTGTGCTGTGGTTTCCCTTCACTGAGTTTCAAGCTGTGTGCCGACGTCACCCTTCACTGAAGTTCAGGCTGTTTTCAGCAGTCGCCCTGCTTGTCCTTGATGTGTGCTGCGGTCCCCCTCTGCCTCGGTCCAGCCTGTGTTCCGCGGTCGCCCTGTGCCAAAAACGGGCTGTGTTCCTCAATCGGCTAGAAACGAGTTACTGGCTGTGTGCCGCGGTTGTCCTTCACTGTGTTTTGGGCAGTGTGCCACGGTCACATTTTGCCAAGATCAGAGCTGTTTGCCGTGGTCGCCCTGCGACGATGTCCGACCTGTTTGAGGTTGTCACCCTGCGCCGAGGTCTGGGCTGTGTTCTGTAGTTGGCTAGTGACGAGTTACGGGCTCTGTGCCGCGGGCTCCCTGTACAGATTTCTGGGCTGTGTTTTGCGGTCGCCCTGCACCGAGGTCCGGGCTGTGTTCCGTGGTCAGCTGGCAACGAGTTCTGGCCTGGGTTCTGAGGTCGCCCTTCACTGAGCTTTGGGCTGTGTTCTGCGGTCACCCTGTGCCGATGTCTGGCCTGTGTGCTGCGGTCACTCTGTCCCGAGGTACGTGCTGTGTTCTGCGGTTGGCTAGTGACGAGTTCTGTGGTCTGTGCCACGGTCGCCGTGCACATATTTCTGGGATGTGTGCCGCGGTCTGCCTTCACTGAGTTTCAGGCTGTGTGCCGTGGTCTCCTTGGGCCGAGATCGGGCCTGTGTGCCGCTGTCACCCTGTGCCGAGGTCCGGGTTGTTTTCCGCCATCGGCTGGAGATGAGTTCCATCCTGTTTGCCATTGTCGCCCTTCGCCTAGGTCCGGGCTGTGTTCTGCGGTCAGCTAAAGACAAGTTCCGAGCTCTGTACTGCAGTCACCCTGCACATATTTCCAGGCTGTGTGCCTTGCTTGCCCCACACAGAGGTCCGGCATGTGTGCTGCGGTCACCCAGTGTGGAGGTCCGGGCTGTGATCCGCGGTTGGCTAGCGATGAGTTCCAAGCTCTGTGCCATGGTGGCCCTGCACAGATTTTTGGGCTGTGTGCCGCAGTCGCCCTTCACTGAGGTTCTGGCTGTGTGCCGCAGTCGCCCTGTGCCGATATCTGGTCGTGTGCCACGGTCGCCATGTCATCAGGTCGGTGTTGTGTTCCAGGGACCCCTGCGCTGAGGTCCATGCTGTGTGCATTGGTCACTCTTCACTGTGTTTCGGGCTGTGTGCTGCGGTCGCCCTGCACCGAGTCAAGACTGTGTTCCACTCTCGGCTTGCGATGAGTTCCGTGCTCTGTTCCACATTCCCTCTGTGCCAAGGTCCGGGCTATGTGCCACAGTCGCCCTGTTCTGAGGTCCAGGGTGTGTGCCGAGGTCGTCATCTCCCCAGGTCCGGGCTATGTACCGTGGTCACCCTGTGCCGAGGTCCGGCCTGTGTTCTGCCCTCAGCTTGTGACCTGTTCCTGGCTCTGTGCCACGGTTCATCTTTGCCAAGGTCTGGGCTGTGTGCTGCAATAGCCTTCTCAAGAAGTCTGGGCTGTGTGCCATGGTTCCCCGTGCTGAGGTACGGGCTGTATGCCGCGGTCGCCCTTAGCCGATGTCCGGCCTGTGTTCCACAGTCGCCCTGGGCCAAGGTCTGGCCTGTGTCCACGGTGGGCCTGTGCCGAGGTCCGGTCTGTGTTCTGTGGTCGCCCTGTGCCAAGTTCTGGCCTGTGTGCTGTGGTCACCCTGTGCCGAGGTCCATGCTATGTTCCGCGGTTTACTGGCGACGAGTTCGAACCTCTGTCCCACAGTCGCCCTGCACATATTTCTGGGCTGTGTGCCACGGTCAACCTTCACTGAGGTTCGAGCTGTGTGCCGTGGGCAACCTGCACTGAGTTCCGGGCTGTGTGATGCGGTAGACTTGCCCCTAGGTCTGGGCTGTTTTGCAGTCACCCTGCACTGTTGTCCTGGCTGTGTGCTGCAGTAGCCATCTCCTGAGGTCCGTGATGTGTGCCAGGGTCTCCTTGTGCCGAGGGCCATGCTGTATTCCTCGTTCGCTCTTAACTGACATTAGGGCTGTGTGCCGCGGGCACCCAAAGCCGAGGTCCGTGCTCTTGCCCCTTCGGCCTGAGCCGAAGTCCAGCCTGTGTTCCGGATTGACCTGCCCTGAGGACTGGCCTGTGTGCCACGGTCGCACTGCGCTGCGGTCCAGCCTGTGTGTTGCTGTCGCCCTGTGTTGAGGTTCAGCCTGTGTGCCTCCTTCACCATACGCCGAGGTCGAGGCCTTGTTCCGCGGTTGGCTAGCGATGAGTTCCAGGCTGTTTACAGGGTCTCCCTTCACTGAGTTTCGGGCTGTGTGCCTCAGTTGCCCTTTACCGAGGACCAGGTTGTGTGCCGTGGTCACCCTGCAACGAGGTCCGGCCTGTTTTCTGTGGTCGCCCTGCGCCGAGGTCCTGGCTGTGTTTCAGAGTCGACTAGCGACGAGTTCCATGCTCTGTGCCACTGTCACCCTGCACAGATTTCCTGGCTGTGTGCTGCGGTCGCCCTTCATTGAGGTTAGGGCTTTGTGCCGTGGTCACCCTTCAGTTAGTTTCAGGCTGTTTTCAGCATCGCCCTGCTCGATGTCCTTGATGTGTGCCACGGTCACCGTGATCCTCAGTCTGGCCTGTGTTCCACGGTCGCCCTGTGCTGAAATCCGGGCTGTGTTCCACAGTCGGCTAGAAATGAGTTACTGGATGTGTGCTGCATTCTCCCTTCACTGTGTTTCGGGCAGTGTGCCATGTTGGCCCTTCGCCAAGGTCCGGGCTGTGTGCTATGGTCGCCCTGCGACGAGGTCCTGCTGGTTTTCCGTGGTCGCCCTGCGCTGAGGTCTGGGCTATGTTCCGTGGTCAGCTAGTGACGAGTTACGGGCTCTGTGCTGCAGGCTCCCTGTACAGATTTCTGGGCTGTGTTCTGTGGTTGCCCTGCGCCGAGGTCCGGGCTGTTTTCCGCGGTCGGCTGATGACGAGTTCCAGGCTGTGTTCAGCGGTCGCACTTCATTGAGATTCGGACTGTGTTCCGCGGTCGCCCTGCACCGAGTTCCGGCCTGTGTGCTGTGGTCGCCCTGTCCCGAGGTCTGTGCTGTGTTCCGCGGTTGACTAGCGATGAGTTATGAGCTCTGTACCACGGTCACCCTGCACAGATTTCTGGGCAGTGTGCCACGGTCAACCTTCACTGAGATTCGGGCTGTGTGCCATGAGCAACCTGCACGGTGGTTCAGGCTGTGTGATGCTGTAGCCCTGCTCCTAGGTCCGGGCTGTGTTTTGCAGTCAACCTGCGATGATGTCTGGGCTGTGTGCTGTGGTCGCCATCTCCTGAGGTCCATGAGGTGTGCCAGGGTCACCCTGTGCCAAGGGCCATGCTGTGTTCCTCGGTCGCTCTTCACTGAAGTTTGGGCTGTGTGCCGCGGTCACCCTGAGACGAGGTCCGGGCTCTTGCCCCGTCGGTCTGACCTGAAATCCGGCCTGTGTTCTGCGGTTGACCTGCCCAGAGGTCCGGCCTGTGTGCCGCAGTCACCCTGTGCTGAGGTCCGGCCTGTGTTCCACCCTTGGCTTGCGACCTGTTCCCGTCTCTGTGCCATGGTTCCTCTTTGCCAAAGTCCGGGCTGTGTGCCATGGTAGCCTTCTCAAGAAGTCCAGGCTGTGTGCCACGGTCGCCTGTGCTGAGGTCCGGGCTGTATGCCGCAGTCGCCCTGAGCCGGTGTCCGGCCTATGTTCCGCAGTCGCCCTGCGCTGAGGTCTGGCCTGTGTAACATGGTGGCTCTGTGCTGAGGTCCGCACTGTGTTCCGCGGTCGTCCCGCGCCGAGGTCTGGCCTCTGTGCCATGGTCAGACTGTGCCAAGGTCCGGCCTAAGTTACGCTGTCACCCTGCGCTGAGGTCCAGCCTGAGTGCCACGATCACCCTGCTCCGTGGTCCGGGCTGTGTTCTGTGGTCGGCTAGCGATGAGTTCCAGGCTGTGTGACGCGGTCGCCCTTTACTGAGTTTCGGGCTGTGTGCCTCGGTCGCTGTTCGCCAAGGTCCACCCTGTGTGCCACATTGACCCTGTGCCGAGGTCCATCCTGTGTGCCGCGGTCGCCCTGCGATGAGGTCGGGCCTCTGTGCCACAGTCACCCTTTGCCGAGGTCTGGCCTAAGTGCCACGGTAACCCTGTTCCATGGTCCAGGCTGTGTTGTGCGGTCAGCTAGCCATGAGTTCCGGCCTGTGTGACACGGTCACCCTTCACTAAGTTTCGAGCTGTGTGCTTCAGTCGCACTTCGCTGAGGTCTGGGCTGTGTGCCGTGTTCGCCCTGCGATGAGGTCCAGCCTGTTTTCCGTGGTTGCCCTGCACCGAGGTCCTGGCTGTGTTTCGCAGTTGTCTAGCGACGAATTCCAGGCTCTGTGCCACTGTCGTCATGCACAGATTTCTGGTCTGTGTGCTGTGGTCGCTCTTCACTGAGGTTGGGGCTGTATGCTGCGGTAACCCTGCACTGAATCCGAGTTGTGTGCCATGGTCGCTCTGGGCCAATATCCGGGCCATGATCCGCGGTCGGCTGGCGACGAATTCCCGGCTGTGTGCCACAGTTGCCCTTCACTGACATTTGGGCTGTGTGCTGCGGTCGCCCTGCACTGAGGTCTGGGATGTGTGCCGTGGTCGACCAGTGCCTAGGTCCAGACTGTGTGCTGCGGTCGCCCAGTGCCGAGATCCGGGCTGTGTTCCGCGGTTGGCTAGCGACAAGTTCCAAGCTCTGTGCCACAGTCGCCCTGAATAGATTTTTGGGCTGTGTGCCACGGTGGCCCTTCACTGAGGTTCTGGCTGTGTGCCGCGGTCGCCTTACGCTGAGGTCCATGCTGTGTGCAGCGGTCACCCTGTGCCGAGGTCCGGGATGTGTTCTGCCATCGGCTGGAGAGGAGTTCCATCCTGTTTGCCATGGTCACCCTACTCCAAGGTCCAGGCTGTGTGCCTCGGTCACTCGTCACTGTGGTTCAGGCTGTGTGCTGCGGTCACCCTGTGCCAAGGTCCAAGCTGCGTTCCGCCCTCAGCTTGCAATAAGTTGCAGGCTTTGTGCCGTGTTTCCTCTGTGCCGAGGTCTGGGCTGTGTGCCGTGGTCGCCCTGAGCCCAGGTCCGACCTGTGTGCTGCAGTCACACTGCAAAGTGATTCTGGATGTGTGCCGCAGTGAGCATATGCCGACATCTGTGCTGTGTTCCAGAGGCGCCTTCCCTTAAGTTCCAGGATGTGTGCCACAGTTGCCCTTCACCGATATTCGGCATATGTGCTGCAGTCACTCTGCATTGAAGTCTGGCCTGTGTGCCACAGTGGCCCTGCGCCGAAGTCCGGGCTGTGTTTTGTGGTCGGCTAGTGACGAGTTCCATGCTGTGTGCTGCGGTCGTCCTTCACTGAGGTTCGGGCTGTGTGACGCGGTCGTCCTGCGCCAAGTTCCGGGATGTGTGCCGTGGTCACCTTCGTTCGAGGTCTGTGCTGTGTGCCAGGGTTGCCCTGCATCGAGGTCCGGGATGTGTGCTGCGGTCTCCCTTCACTGAGTTTTGGGCTGTGTTCTGCAGTCGGCTAGAAACGAGTTACTGGATGTGTGCCACAGTCGACCTTCACTGTGTTTTGGTCAGTGTGCCATGGTCGCTCTTGGTCAAGGTCTGGGCTGTGTCCCGTGGTCGCCCTGCGACGAGGTTTGGCCTGATTGCAGTAGTTGCCCTGCACCGAGGTCCGTGCTGTGTTCCGTGGTTGGCTAGTGACGAGTTACGGGTTCTGTGCTGCGGGCTCCCTGTACAGATTTCTGGGCTGTGTTCTGTGGTCGCCCTGTGCCGAGGTCCGGACTGTGTTCCGTGGTCGGCTGGCGACGAGTTCTGGGCTGTGTTCTGCGGTCACCCTTCACTGAGATTCGGGCTGTGTTCTGCAGTCACCCTGTCCCCAGCTCCCACCTGCTGCTGCGGTTGCCATGTCCCGAGTTCCATGCTGTGTTCCGTGCTTGGCTAGTGACTAGTTCTGAGCTCTGTGCCACGGTCGCCCAGCACAGATTTCCAGGCTGTGTGCCATGGTAGGCTTCACTGAGGTTCGGTCTGTGTGCCATGGGCAACCTGCATCAAGGTTCGGGCTATGTGCTGCGGTAGCTTGGCTCCGAGGTCTGGGCTGTTTTTCGCAGTCGACTAGCAATGAGTTCCAGGCTCTGTGCCTCTGTCACCCTGCACAGATTTCTGGGCTGTGTTCTGCAGTCGCCCTTCACTGAAGTTTGAGCTGTGTGCCTCGGTAGCCCTGTGCTAAGGTTCGGGCTTGGTTCCTTGGTCAGCTGGCGATGAGTCCCAGGCTGTGTGCCACAGTCTCCCTTCACTGAAGTTCGGGCTGTGTGCCGCGGTCACCCTGCACCGAGGTCTGGGCTGTGTGTGCGCTCGCCCCGCACAGAGGTCTGGCCTATGTGCCGCGGTCACCCAGTTCGGAGGTCCAGGCTGTGTTGCGTGGTTGGCTAATGACGAGTTCCAAACTCTGTGCCACGGTGGGCCTGCACAGATTTTTGGGCTGTGTGCCACGGTCGCCCTTCACTGAGGTTCGGGCTGTGTGCCGCACTCAGCCTGAATCGAAGTCCATGCTGTGTGTCGCGGTCACCCTGTGCCAAGATCCAGCCTGTGTGCTGTTGTCGCTCTGTGCCAAGCTCCGGGCTGTGTTCTGTTCCTGGCTCTGTGCCGCAGTTCCTCTTTGCCAAGGTCTGGGCTGTGTNGTCCATGCTGTGTGTCGCGGTCACCCTGTGCCAAGATCCAGCCTGTGTGCTGTTGTCGCTCTGTGCCAAGCTCCGGGCTGTGTTCTGTTCCTGGCTCTGTGCCGCAGTTCCTCTTTGCCAAGGTCTGGGCTGTGTGCCTCTGTCGCTCCTCACTGAGGTTCGGCCTGTGTGCCGCAGTCACCCTGTCCTGAGGTCCGGGCTGTGTTCCGCCCTCGGCTTGTGATGAGTTTTGGGCTCTGTACCGCTGTCCCTCTGTGACGAGGTCTGTGCTGTGTGCCATGGTCGCCCTGTTCCGAGGTACGTACTGTGTGCCGTGGTAGCCTTCTGCAGAAGTCCGGGCTGTGTGCTGCGGTCAGCCTGTTCCAAAATCCGGGCTGTGTACCATGGTCACAATCTCCCGAGTTCTGGGCTGTGTGCCATGGTCGCCCTGTTGCAAAGTCCGGGCTGTGTTCTGCGGTCGCCATCTCCCGATATCCGGGCTATGTTCCGCGGTCGGCTGGTGACGAGTTCAGGGCTGTGTGCTGCAGTCACCCTTCACTGAGTTTCGGACTGTGTTCCGCGGTCGCCCTACACTGAGGTCCGGCCTGTGTGCTGCTGTCGCCCTGAGCTGAGGTCTGGCCTTTGTGCCACGGTCACCCTGCGCCGAGGTATGTGCTGTTTTCTGCGGTTGGCTAGTGACAAGTACCTGGCTGTGTGTCGCAGTCGCCATTCGCTGAGTTGCGGGCTGTGTGCCAAGGTTGTCCTTCGCCGAGGTCGCCCTGTGACGAGGTCCAGCATGTTTGCCGTGGTCGCCCTATGCCAAGGTCCGGGCTGTGTTCTGCGATTGGCTAGTGATGAGTTCCTGGCTCTGTGCCATGGTCGCCCTGCACAGATTTCTG